>JAFMOD010000047.1:513438-534228 GCA_019802435.1 Corydoras maculifer | reverse complement strand
AGCCCGGTGGGTAGCTGCGGTGCGAAGTAGATGGAGGTCCAGGCTGGAGATGAGATCAAGAAAATCAACGGCGTACGGACGGTCTAAGTGAATGTTGAAGTCACCAAGGACAACAAGAGGACAACCATCATCTGGGAGAGATGATAATAACATATCAAATTCCTCGACGAAGTTATCTAGTTGACCTGGGGGGCGATAGATGACAAGAAAATGACATTTAACCGGTTCAGTGATAGTCACCTAAATGTTTTGCAATTTTGCACTTAGGAGTATGACCAACTCTCTTTTTTCCAACAGTTTATGTAATTCTTTGCTGAATGAATAAGACATTTACATTTTATATAATAATATTAAAATTATACAGTCAAAATGTGTTTAGGTTACAATACAGCAACGTTAATTAGTGAAAATCATTAAGAATCTATTACTTACTGTAAAAAGAAAACTTACAAAGACAACAGCAGACTCCTGTGTTCTGCTGGAAATTGAATATTTTCACTCTAATATAGAGCAGAGCAGTGACACATAAAATCAACAGAAAATGGAATCATGGTTTGGAATTTTGTATATATAATCTTTTTTCTAGTGCCACATGTTCTCAATCTCATTGAGCATTATTTAACACTGGTTTCCCTGGAATTTCACTAAACTTTCATTGCAGAATGTCTGTTATTGCATCGCATTGGGCTGAATTTCAGGGAATTTACCTTTGAATTCAGTTTTTACCTAGCGTTTCACCTGTGAGGCAGAGGGGGTGGGTGGGCTGTAGGTCGTTATGCATATAAATAGCTGCCTGATGACCCCTTAATGATTCTAAAAAAAGGGGGGCTGTTGTCCTCAGAATTTCAAGGGTTCAGGAAGACCAGTGTTAAATGATGTCTTATCATTGTAAAAGAAGATTAAATGTACTGTATATATACAAGCATTGCATTTAATGTTTTTTGCAACTGTATTCATGTCAACATCAATTTAAATATTTAACAATGAAATTGGAAAATGTATATTTTGTTATATAAGAATAAATCCTGTTGATTGCTAAGTTAAATTTTTAAAGGCTCTAAGTCATTTACGCGTGCAGTTTTCATATTGTTATTCATTTTGGTGCACCTGCACACGTCACAATATTCATGGTTTTATATGTAAGATGATAGATACAGCTGATGATGTACAAGAGGCAACATTGTGGTAAAAAATGTCTTGTCTGTCAAAAACTGGCATGTCCAAAATTATTCATACCCTTCTCAATAATTAATAGAAAAGCCTTTATTGGCTATTACAGTAATCAAATGCTTCCTGTAATTGATGATCAGCTTTTTGCATGTCTCCACTGGTATTTTTGCCCATTCATCTTTAGCAATGAGCTCCAACTCTTTGATGTTGGAGGGTCTCCTTGCCATCACCCTGATATTTAGCTCCCTCCACAGATTCTAAATTGGATTCAAGTCAGGACTCTGGCTGGGCCACTGTTTTTGTCTGCTAACCATTTCTTCACCACTTTTGCTGTGTTTTTTGGGTCGTTGTCGTGCTTAAATATCCACTAGTTCCCAAGGCCAAGTTTCTCTGCAGACTGCCTGATGTTGTTGAGAATATTTATGTATTGCTCTTTTTTCATGGTGCCATTTACTGCAATCAAACTTTATTTTCCTACCACCATGTTTGACAGTGGGGATGGTGTTCTTAGGGTTGAAGGCATCTCCGTTTTTATGCCTAATGAAGGACTCATCATTGTGGCCAAACAATTTAATTTTTGTTTCATCTGACCATAAAACAGAAGACCAGAAGTCTTCTTCCTTGTCCAGATGAGCATTTGCAAAGGTCAAGGGGGCTTTTTTCTGGGGAAGTGGCGTATTCCTTTGTTTGACTGTCTGCCTTGAGCCACCAGCAGATCTCAGATTGACCAGAATGGCCTTGGTGGTGATCCTTGGATTTTTCTTCACCTCTCTCACTATCCTACTGGCCAGTCACTTTTGGCTTCCGACCACATCTTCTGAGATTTTCCACAGTGCGGAACTTCTTGTATTTTTTAATAAAACTTGAACTGGAACTTGAAAACATTTTGATATGGCCTTATAGCCCTTTCCTGAATTGTGAGTGGCCACAATGCACAGCCGCAGGTACTTCGTGAGCTCCTTTGTCATAGCCTTGACTGTCCACAAACCAACAGCAGAGAGCTGCTGTTTTTCACCTGTTGAGTTGATTAAAACAGCTGTTCCCAATGAATCAGGATAATTAGGATGCTTTAAAACAGCTTGGAATAGTATAGAACTGTGGATTGTCTCAGAGACTGTGACAGATTGCAAATGGTATGAATAATTTTGGACATGCCACTTTTTGTTCAAATGTGAATAAAAGCTGAGAAATATTTTTTTCACAATGATGCCTCTTGTACATCATCGTATTATCTCCTGGGAGATGCCTGTGTCGTTTCTGGTCTAAAATAAAATTGTTGGTTGAATAAAAGTAAATTTAAGTCAAATTTTGCCAGGTATATGAATAGTTTTGGGCATATATATATATATATCCATCGCTGGGCACACACTCACTCACTCAAACACACTCTACATGGGGCAATTTTGGAGAGCTCAATTAACTTGATCCATGTTTTTGGACTGTGGGAGAAAACTGGAGAACCCGGAGGAAACCCACGCGGACACGGGGAGAACATGGAAACTCCACCCAGATGGGGATTCGAACCAGGAATCCCTAGCGCTGAGAGGCGAACGTGCTAACCACTAAGCCACTATGCCGCCCTATATATTATTTTATTTTATTTATATTTTTTAATTATTAAAATTAACCACTGAGGAAACTATGTATCACTTTATGAGTCATTAATATTTATGGCCCACCCATGTCTGTTGGTATGGAAGGTGTCCACCTGAAATAATTCATTTTGCTTTTGTTATATGTGCTTTATATAAAAAAAACATATGAAACATTTATTTGCTTCTTGTGGTTCTGCTTCCTATGGTTGGGTCAGGCATACCCACATATTTTAATAGCATGTTGTGCAAAGTAGGAATAATATTGGATTTATTGCTTTATAACCCCAGACCCCTTGTAACAACACCGCTCCAGGACCTCCACATCCAGTATGTTTACCTCAAAGGCCAGCCACCTGGACAGCTGCTGCGAAATAAATAATTAATTATATATATATATATATATATATATATATATATATATATATATATATATATATATATATATATATATATATATATATATACACAGTGCATCCGGAAAGTATTCACAGCTCACACACTTCACTTTTTCCACATTTTCTTACGTTACAGCCTTATTCCAAATTGTATTACATTAATCTCTTTCCTCAAAATTCTAGACAAAATACCCCATTATGACCATGTCAAAAAAGTTTTCTTTAGAGTTTTGAAAATTTATTAAAAATAAAAAACTAAGAAATCACATTTACATAAGTATTCACAGCCTTTGCCATGAAGCTCAAAATTGAGCTCAGGTGCATCCTGTTTCCACTGATCATCCTTGAGATGTTTCTACAGCTTAAATGGAGTCCACCTGTGGTAAATCCAGTTGATTGGACATGATTTGGAAAGGCACACACCTGTCTATATAAGGTCCCACCGTTGACTGCATGTCAGAGGACAGAAGTATGAAGTCAAAGGAATTATCTGTAGACCTCCGAGACAAAATTGTCTTAAGGCACAAGTCTGGGGAAGGATACAGAGAAATTTCTGCTGCTTTGAAGGTCCCAATGAGTGGCCTCCATCATTCGTAAATAGAAGTTTGGAACCACCAGGACTCTTCCTAGAGCTGGCCGGCCGTCTAAATTGAGCAATCAGGGGAGAAGGGCCTTGGTCAGGGAGGTGACCAAGAACCCGATGATTACTCTGTCAGAGCTCCAGCGTTCCTCCGTGGAGAGAGGAGAACCTTGCAGAGGGACAACCATCTCTGCAGCAATCCACCAATCAGGCCTGTATGGCAGAGTGACCAGGCAAAAGCCACTGCTTAGTAAACGGCACAAGGCAGCCCGTTTGAAATTTGCCAAAAGGCACCTGAAGGACTCTCAGACCATGAGAAACAAAATTCTCTGGTCTGATGAGATATTTGGTGTGAATGCCAGGTGTCATGTTTGGAGGAAACCAGGCACTGCTCATCACGAGGCCAATACCATCCCTAAAGTCAAGCATGGTTGTGGCAGCATCATGCTATGGGGATGTTTTTCAGCAGCAGGAACTGGCAAACTAGTCAGGATAGAGGGAAAGATTAATGCAGCAATGTACAGAGACATCCTGGATGAAAACTTGCTCCAGAGCGCTCTTGACCTCAGGCTGAGGTGACAGTTCATTTTTCAGCAGGACAACGACCCGAAGCACACAGCCAAGATCTTAAAGTGGCTTCAGGACCACTCTGTGAATGTTCTGGAGTGGCCCAGCCAGAGCCCAGACTTGAATCCGATTGAACATCTCTGGAGAGATATGAAAATGGCTGTGCACAGACGCTCCCATCCAACCTGATGGAGCTTCAAAGGTACTGCAAAGAAGAATGGGCAAAAGTGTCTAAAGATAGGTGTGCTAAGCTTGTGGCATCATATTCAAAAAGACTTGAGGCTGTAGTTGCTGCCAAAGGTGGTTCTACAAAGTATTAAGCAAAGGCTGTAAATACTTATGTAAATATGATTTATTTGTTTTTCTTTGGTCATAATGGGGTATTTTGTGTAGAATTTTGAGGAATGTAATTAATGTAATACAATTTGGAATAAGGCTGTAACGTAAGAAAATGTGGAAAAAGTGAAGCGCTGTGAATACTTTCCGGATGCACTGTGTGTATATATATACATTGGTACCTTCAGTGGACCTGGGATTTGAACCCCCAACCTTCAAATTGATAGCCCAACGCCCTAACCACTGAGCTACCACGCCCCTTTATAGATCAGAGTACAGTTAACCGTTTTGTTGGGTCCATTCTTTAGATTCCATCCACTGTCAACTTTTGAATATGATATAAGAAAATATTTCTCTAGGTTGCTGGTTAAGCACATAAAGCATCATAATTTCCTCTTTTTAATGAGTTTTGAAATGGCCTTATTCGCTGAGTGACCTGCAGCTGACATTTCAGTTTTTTTTTTCAGTTCATTTTATCTTAGTTTACTGGCACTTTCTTGCTTCTGTAGGAAAATAACACATTTTTACCTTTTACAGTTTGTAATGAGGCCGGTTTTCCTAGGATTTCAGAAACTCATTCATTCATTAGGTTCGCGGTGGGGTTCCCCATGCCCATCCAGGGGAGAACGTCTCGGGCGCTGGGCAGATACACCCAGGACAGGGCGCCAATCCATCGCTGGGCACACACTCACTCACACACACACACTCTATATGGGGCAATTTTGAGAATTCAATTGACTTGATCCATGTTTTTGGACTGTGGGAGGAAACCGGAGAACCTGGAGGAAACCCACGCAGACACGGGGAGAACATGGAAACTCCACCCAGATTGGGATTCAAACCGGGAATCCCTAGTGCTGAGAGGCGAACGTGCTAACCATCAAGCCACCGTGCCGCCGATTTCAGAAACTGTTAATTAAAATTATAAATCATTTATTAATAAAGTGGTCACTGAGTGTATTTAGCATTGAGTATATAAACGTATTGCCTGTCTGTGAATAAAAAAAAATGTTATATAAGCAGTAGTGTCTAAACCTTTCCTTAAGATTAAATGATTTAATTAAATTGAGTGGTAAAAGTATAACTATAATTTTCGGCCCATTAAAAGAAAAGTAAATACATTAAATTAATTAAAATAAAACAATAATTACAAAAATAAACAACCAAGATATTTGTGATTTAATAATTTTATATATAAATTATTTTTATATTATATTTTGTAGAATGTTTAATATCTTAGATACAATAGGTCTTAATAAGGTCCTACACAATAAAAAAGTACATTTTTGTAACAGGTTATTGTAATTAAAGATTTTATCATGACCGCTTCTCCTCCCACAGCATACCAGTTCTAGACAGGAAATTCATTATTTCTTGTAACCAAACACATGATCAGAAAAATCATTTCCCAAAAAAAAAGAGCTTTGTGCTATTTCCAGGCTTCCAGCTGTTTAAACTGTGGTTGTTTGTGTTGACTTTTTTTGAAAGTCAGGGTTCATGACTAGTGTCCATGAATGTATCAACAATATTGCCATACTCATGAAGAAAGCTGTACGCCCACATTCACAGATAGATTTGAGAACAGCGCTGTTGTTGTGCAGGTTGTTAGAAACAAAACACAGTTTGGCATTATAGACACAGGTCATTATTGCATTTTTGTGTCGTGCAGTCATCCACACAGAAACCTTTTGAACATCTTCTTATTTAAAGTTAAGACAACTTTTTTTTCATTTGTTTCCACTGTTGACACACATCTTCCTCAAGCTGATGTATAAACATAACAGTTGAGACACTTTTAAGAATGACCCACTCAAACAGTAGGTAGGGGAAGCCACAGGGCAGCCCCTATCTACAGCTTTGGCTTTTTACAACATATGCTGCAAGAACCGTGTTGACCCAGTTCATCATACATGTAATGCTTGTACCTGCAGCTGATGCCTTTCCTGCCCACGCGCATCTGCAGGGAGAGGGAAAACATTGGCCTGATCAGAGGGTTTAGAAATGAGCAAGCATGGTGGAGGCATCAGTCATTTAAGGCAGCCAAATCAATTCAGAGATGAGTGGGAACCACGACATGATCGGCGATTGAGGGGCAAGGCCAAGTGATCATCTGTTGTCAGAAACAAGTTTGGAAATTCCATAACCTGCTTTAAAAACACACCAGGACTAACCTGACATATGTTACTGTATGATCTAAAAAGGCTGTATGATCTAAAATCCTGCTACTAAAACGGGCCGTATAACCTAGCAAAGTATTCATTGTAATACTGTATTTTAGAAAATTTCCTAAATTATTATAATCGTCAAGAAATACACAAGCTCATGGTAAAAGCAAAAGAAATATTTTTGCATTAACTGAATATACAGTATGATAAACATCAATATTCAGGCAAATATTATTGGTCATAGACCTATTATTATTATTGCAAAATTCCCCAATCACTTTTTTTTTCTCCAGATTTAATATAAGCATATTAACTACATTTAAGTTTCAAGAAATTGAGACAAGAAAATTAATAAATTGAAAAGAAAAAAACTTATAATGCATATTATTTTTTGGCTTATTTATCTTCATACAATGTGCCTTAAAATGCCAGTGTCATCATGATCAGTAAAATAAAATAAAAAAACATTTATTTTGATGATTTGCACAACATTTTTGAGATAATAAGCTTCTTTTTTATTATATTGAGTGTCTAGCACACAGTCCAACTGAAAGTGTATAGACAATTAATCTGTGTGTTTTTACTACTTTGTACGTTAGAACACAATGTTTAAATACATTGTGTGGTCTATTGGTGCTGGCTATGAAATTAACAAAAAGGAAGTGAATGGAAAAGAAAGCAGAAATGTATTCACATGCACATGAAAACTGCTTCCTTTCCAGTAATTTTGTGGTGCTAAAACAGGAAAATAAAATATTGGATGTTTATTATTAAACTGATGCGATATTTGTGACATTTAAAAAATTAAGTTGCTGATTCAGGCGGCACGGTGGCTTAGTGGTTAGCACGTTCGCCTCTCAGCGCTAGGGATTTCCGGTTCGAATCCCCATCTGGGTGGAGTTTCCATGTTCTCCCCGTGTCTGCGTGGGTTTCCTCCGGGTTCTCCGGTTTCCTCCCACAGTCCAAAAACATGGAACAAGTTAATTGAATTCTCAAAATTGCCCCCTATAGAGTGTGTCTGTGTGAGTGAGTGTGTGCCCAGCGATGGATTGGCGCCCTGTCCTGAGTCTATCTGCCCAGCGCCCGAGACGTTCTCCCCTGGATGGGCATGGGGAACCCCACCGCGACCCTAATAGAGGATAAGCGGAAGATAATGAATGAATGAAAAGTTGCTGATGCACAACTTTGCTTATGCTGGATTGATTCACATTGTATTATGAGATTCTTACTTTAAATAAGCTTAAATAAGCAACATTAGCTGAAACAAATTTGCAACTGTTCAATGTAGATAAGTTTTACAAACCAGATAACACACATTAAAGCCAACCAAATTAGATGAAAAACATTGTTGCTACATTTAGCAATAATTTGATGGGGGTTTTGAGTAGCTTTATCGTTATAATCCTTCGCTTTTATCATGGACTTTTTTTTGCAAATGAGATTGGCATGCATGCCAGGCTGGACAAACAACACTCCACCTTTATTTCTTTCACTTCTTGTACCTGTATATCAGAAAATATCTACCCCTATTTAGGTTTTATTTAAAGTTTTGTTTAATTCCTTGCTCTAATACTAAATAGATCTTTGACTGCAAAATGACACCGTTAACTTGAACACAATGAATCCCATACAGTATACGTGTGCAGAGCTACAAGTCTACTCGTGGTAAAACAATGTTGGCAATCTAGGACCTATTTGACGAAGCGAGCTTATAAAAATGGCACTTGTTTAAGTAAGCCACTCTTGAGTTAGACAAACGGCTTACTAAATTCCAGACGAAAACTTTTCCCACCAAGTCAAGATGGGCTTTTGTAATTGAGAATCCTGCATGTGCACTCAGTATTCAAACAGCCCCAGTATATGATATTCGAAAAATATTAGGAACCTAAGGGAAATTTGGTCTGAAACAATCAAGGCTGAAAACCGTAACATAGAAAGACCAAATTTCAGTCATTTACTACTTCGCATTTGTACTCTTTACTACAGTAGTTAAGAACCTGTTCCAAACAGAAAGCAATACTTTTCATATTAAGCCTTTTTTCTCTCATTTAAACCCATTATAAGGTATTGGCTGAACATGAATACTATTATTTACTTATTGGAGTTACTGGTTCATAATTACAATTGTAGAGAGTACTAATAAGGAGTAATAAATGAGTGACACAGACACTAATATATATATATATATATATATATATATATATATATATATATATACACTCACTGCATTTAATTCTAAGCTGTCTGTGTCCAAATTTTTTATCCGATCATGTCCTTCTGGGAGTTGGGAGAAAAAGCAGCCAATCGGTAAGCCGGCTGTGACTAACGCTGAAGGCCACACACTACCCCATGTTTTGATTGACGCTATTTCCACAGCTCGCACGCCATGTTTGACAAATGTCTTAGGAAAGCATGGCACAGCAGTGGATCAGTACGCACCATTTCATCTTTAAGAAACGTATATTAATTTTTTGTAGGGTGTGCACATTTTTTGAGGTATTTATCATTGCGCTTGCACAGTAGTAAGGCCAGCATGACTCCCACCCTGTCCCTGCGCTAGATGTATCTTTCTGTTTGTGTTCTGTTAGTGGTCATGTGTAAATACATAATGTTTGGCACTTTGCGTGGTATTTAAGGATGTGCACAAGCTCTGAGATCATTTATTCTGCTGACAGGACACCATGCATCATGAAACTTAAAGTGTAATAGTTTTCATTCCAAACTAAGCTGAGATGTAACCTAGCTAAATATCAGAATATTTTATTAATCCCCAGGGGGAAATGCAAGGACATTAACTGAGAAACAAGTGAATTATACCTCTTTTAAACCACTTTCTTATTGTCACTTTCAGTGGTTAACAAACTTACATTTCACATATTGTTCATGTCCAAGATGGTAAAAAACAAATCACCTTATTCAATAATCAGATCTATTTCACCAAACATATATAAAAAATGTGAGCCACCTGAACCAAAGACAACATATAAAAATACCAGCAACTTTTACTGCCTTTTGTTCTTGGCTAATTCTCCACAAGTTGAACTATTAACTTGTTGCAATTTGTTCCCCTCCTCAAGTAATGAGTAAAGTCAGTCACACATACTGGTAAAATGAAATGTCTGACTCAGACTTGACAACAGAATTTATCCAATGAGTTTTAGGGTTTGGGTTTCCTTAAACTTATCAAAACATCTGCATTGTTCTCACTTTGTGCACACTCATGCCAGGACTGGAAAGGGCCTTCCCCGAACTGCTACCCCGAAAAAGTCGGAAGCATATAAGTGTAGAAATGTTTTTTCCCCTGTTGTTACCCTGTTGGGACCAAATATTCAGTGTTTATTTCCTGTTATGAATTTTAACAAATTTTAATTTTGTCTCCTTAAATACAGCATCCAGCATTTGTTGGGGGTTGTGTTAACCATTAAAATATTCTATATTTTTGCATAAATAAAAAATAAAGCATCAGATTCTCTTTACTTTACAAATTTGTATATAGTAGATAGCCTGATTGAACAACTATGCAAATAAAAATTTATTATTGCTATTATTGCTATTCTTTGCTTTGGCGCCCTGTCCTGGGTGTATCTGCCCAGCGCCCGAGACGTTCTCCCCTGGATGGGCATGGGGAACCCCACCGCGACCCTAATAGAGGATAAGCGGGAGATAATGAATGAATGAATAAATTATTCCACATTGGTTTAGTTCTAAGGGCCTTAGGGTATTATGGCATGACTAACTTTTTCTTGCTTTCCTAGCTCCATATGAAATAAATCCAGTATGACATGTTACATTGGGCAGCACGGTGGCTTAGTGGTTTGCAGGTTCTCCTCTCAGCACTAGGGATTCCCAGTCCGAATCTGGATGGAGTTTCCATGTTCTCCCCGTGTTCGTGTGGGTTTCCTCCGGGTTCTTTGATTTCCTCCCACAGTCCAAAAACATGGATCAAGTCAATTGAGTTCTCGAAATTGCCCCATATAGAGTGTGTTTGTGTGAGTGAGTGAGTGCCCAGCTATAGATTGGCACCCTGGGTGTATCTGCCCAGCACCCGAGACGTTCTCCACTGGATGGGCATGGGGAACCCCACCATGACCCTAATAGAGGATAAAACGGAAGATAATGGATGGATGGACATCTTACATTACCATAAGTATGTTTCATGTTTTTATGCCAAAATGCATCTAATTACGCTGCAGATGTTCCATAATTTAAATTTATTAATTCATTTATTATCTTCTGCTTAATTCTATATTAGTTTTATGGTGGAGTTCCTATTGCCTATCCAGGAGAGTACTTTCGAGCACTGGACAGCTACACCCAGGACAGGTTGTCAATCTATCACTGGGCAGACTCTCACAAACACATCCCCATGTCCATGTTTTTGGACTGCAGAAGGAAACCGAAGAGCCTAAAGGTATATTAAGAGGACTCAGGTCAACACGGGGAGAAAATAGAAACCTGAATCCCCAGCACTGAAGGGGGACATACTAACCACTCTGCTACCATGTTGCTTGCACAATAAATGACTAAATTGAACCCATATTATTTTATTAGTATTTTTGTTAACGATGTGTTCAGGTACAGTGATTATGGCTATAAAGTCTACGTAAGACTGCAAAAATGTAGTTTTGTCATGTTAAAAATTAAATGTGACCTTTTATCTTATATTATTTATTATTTATTGATATTAAAATGAAAATAAATATATGACTAAACTAATGTGGTTGTATAAAAATGCTTTTCATTTTATAGTTTGTGATGTGGCTTAAAATGTATTTCATTCAAACTGATGTACAAACGTGCCATCATTTAAAGTGGCTGATTAATCTCTAAAGTTTGGCTGTTCCAGTTAGATTTTCCTGACCTTTACTTATTTTTTTCTATAAGCAAAATGCAGAGTCCACAAAAGGTTTATAATCATTCATTGAATCTTATGGTTGAAAGGTATCAGTCATGAGAAAAACAACCGTTAAGAAGGTATATTAAAGCAATAAGGCATGAGAGGGCATGCATTAATGTTAATAAATCACAGGAAAGAGTTGTTATTACAGTAGGCACAACATGAAACAAAGTACAGTTACACCTCTTTCCCATGGTTTAATCACAATAATGCACAACCTCTGGTGCCTTAATGCTTTTACAAAAATGTTACAAACATGAAAAAATTAAAAGTCGCAAATGCGTTGATTGAAATTTGCCAGCTGCAAAATCGTTAAGAAACTGGTCTTCTGTGACATAATCTAGTCAGTTTTTTTAAAGTGAACACTTATTGCTGAGTAACAGGATTCCAGTTCCTCCAACAATCAAAAAGTGCCGTTATTACAGTTAAAAAAAAAAGCAGCAACAGGCTTAGTGCTCATCGGGGCTTGGCTCGCTGTTCATATTAATCTGTATTTTATAATTTATAATATAGTGTATTTTGCACATTGATATAAATGTGAGAATTTATGTGTGTGTGGTGGGGTTCCCCATGACCATCCAGGGGAGAACGTTTCGGGCGCTGGGCAGACACACCCAGGACAGTGCGTCAATCTATCGCTGGGCACACACTTACTCACACAGACACACTCTATATGAGGCAATTTCGAAAATTCCATTGACTTGATCCATTTTTGGACTGTGGGAGGAAACCGCCGAACCTGGAGGAAACTCACGCGGACACGTGGAGAACATGGAGACTCCACCCAGATTGGGATTCGAACCGGGAATCCCTAGCGCTGAGAGGCGAACGTGCTAACCACTAAGCCACCGTGATTACTGTATAATCTGAATGTGATCCTCACATGGTTTCGTCCTTAAAAGAACAAGTTAACAGGGAATTTTATCTTGCCACTTTTGCTTTGGCTTGCTTCTTGGCTGTTCAGGCTAGGCACACTGTAAAGCTGCTTGTGACAATGTCCTTGACTTTTAACTCATGTGAATCTAATTATCTGCATTGTGGTAGAAAAAACAGCAGCTTTTAAAACTCTAACCAATTCCCCAAATCTATCCCGTAAGGGATGTTCTTTTAAGAATCTCAGCACTGAACCGCATGAGCCCCGACAATTAAGGTCTCTTGTTCTCTTGCTTTGAGGTTTGAGAATTTTTCCCATAAGGGAAACAAAGGGTGCCTTCCCAAAAATATGTTGGGTCCAAACTTTGTTTAGTCAAGCAATCCTGTTGTATCATATATTAAAAATGTTTTTTTTAAGCATCCTACAGCTTATGAGTTTTTTCTTTTGGTATAAGCCAAACTATATACCTGGGTTTGATTCTAAGACCATAATTCCAAAAAGCATAAACAACAGTGGGAATCACAAAAAAATGACCATACTTGCATTGGTTATATTTTGGGTCTGTTTTTTTTAGCCGGAACTGTGGCATTAGTAAATATGGGGGGAAATGTGTACTGTAACAAATATGTTGTTTTTGGCTAAAATACTTATAGCTATTAACATAATGATGGCTTGAAGCAAACATCAACTACTTTGAATAGCATCACCAGGAGATTTAAATTGTGGCACTGCTATAACTCAGGCCTCATGCTGTGTGCTCCACCTGTGTTCGTTGTGCCATGGAGAGAGGGGGAGAGCTTGCAGACTTCCCGCCTCCATGCATGCTGCCCCAACTCTGCGGATTCCTGACTTCATCTCTCCAGTGTAGGGTCACTTGCATGTCATCTATGTACCGTAGACCCTTCATTTTCATCCTTCGACTCAGATGCACTAGCAAAAGCAGCTGGTCCCTTCCAGCACTCCATAAGTTCGGGTCTTCTGCATTTCCCCTGTTCCTCACCCCAATGAGCTAGTCGCCAACGTCTTCTGCTCTGACGCGACTGCTGGAACCTCCACTTGTACCGTCTACTCCGCTTTGCTTTTTTGGGAAAGCCTAGAAGACGCCTGTGAAAATGCCTGCAAAGCCTACAGGTTTCTTCGTCTGCAGAATGTCCTAGGTTTATGCACCAAAAGTGACAAGGTGAGACGATTAGGACCAGAGACAGGAGTTCACAAGCACAGGAACGGGCTTTGTTTAACATTACTCTGCAGTAATACTGACTGCAGTAAAATATGTTCTTTGGCTGACAAAATCATCAGCAGCGCTTCCAACAGGTGCATTCATTACCACTAATAAACATCACCATCAGCTATCTCTACGCTCCTGTCACAGCGATCATAAAATTAAAAGGTGCATCAGCAATATATTAGTGCCAGTCTGTATACATTTATGCAACCAAATTATTAAATGTTTTTATTTTTAGCCCTTTAAACAAGTTTATTTTAATATGAATTGTTTAGATTGTAGGCCACATTAACAAATTAAACCTGGCATTTTATTTGGGGGTTTAATATCCTCTGTATGACATAAGTTAACATTTAGTTTACAGTAACTTATAAAACGAACTTTTAAAGCATCAAGTGGACAAGCCTGGGCCATGACATGGCAACACCAATTCCATTTATCGTTTAAAAGAGAGATGGCCCAACAATTTGGCACCCTTTTTGGCAATTTTTACCAACAGCTGAAGATGCATAAGAAAACTATGCTCATGCTTGACAATCTAATTCATACCGGAGACTGGACTTAATAATTGGCCTTGATCATGTTGTCAATCATGCTAGATCAGGAAAGATATGTCCTCAAACCTAGGATTGGTAGCTCAGTGGTTAGAATGTTGGCCTATCAATCTGAAGGATGTGGCTTCAAATCCCAGGTCCACAAGTTAAAAATGTCCTTAACTCTCATTGCTGCAGGGGGGTGTACCAACCATGTGTTCTGACCCCAACCAAGTTAGGAAATTTGTAAGTTGCTTTCGACAAAACATTTGCTAAAAGACTAAATGTAAATGAAATGTAAACCCTTGTCCCAACAATAGAATAATATGGCTTACACTTACTGGGGTCACGTTCTGACTAGATTCCAGCAACTACCAGTAAAAATGACAAGAAGATTCTTTAAATGATAGAATTAAGTTTTAACATGTAGTTTGTTAAAGAAAAGTTTTAGTGATAGGTTAACCACCAGATCATTTACCGTGATTAAGGGTGCCTTAATGAGCTTAATCATTATAAAACAGAATTATTATGAGACCACATAAATAACCTTCTTATAGGTTTTGGTCTCACTCACAGATATTGAACAATGATAGAAGTGCCTGACAGATTCCAGTAATCTGAGTGAAAGTGCTTTAATGAGGTCAGAAGTAACAGAAAACATGTGATAGTGCAGCGTCAGCTGCTCACCGTCGCCCCCGGGTGGAACAGAAATGCGCGATCACACATCACCATGACTTTGGACCACATATATACAAGTAAAAACTGAATTAAGGGAGGTAGTCATTCTTCATGTAAAACAATAAAATGATAAAGCACTGAATTTTAGACTTTTTTAATGTGGAAAAGACAGCATTCCATTGCTGTTACTTCTCACCATTCACTTCAATCAGTAGCAATATTTCCTCCTACAACCCATTCATATCCTGATACTGCAACAGTTATAGCAGGTAAACCTGCTGCATAATCTCGCAACAATATTTTCCTTTAATTCATTCTTAACACTTTCATTAAATAGTTGTATATATATACAGCTAGGTTGTATAAAGTCTATTGACACTTCAACTTGTTTTGAAACAAGTCATTGCCATTACCCTTTAATGCACCATACAGGGGCAGAAAAACCCAACCCAAATGTGAGAAAAGCCCCATAGATACCTAGGACAAGGTTCATCATAGCAGGAAACTTTTGGCTTATCCCTGTTGATAGAAACATAGATCATCGTAAGGTGAAAATGAAGTGTATTTGAAGTGTATGAAGTGTATTTCACTGGATGGGTAATGCTGCAGTCGACAAGAAACTATGAAGAAAAAGAGTACGCACATTTGAAAAAAAAAACGTGTCCTTTCTGGTTCTGGAGAAAACAGTACACCTAAACAACATCCTGCCTAGGCCAGGGTTGCTTCCTGCAGCTTGGCATGTCGTCCCTGCAACTCTGTGACGGCTTCGGATAGAAAGAATATTCTCTTGTCACCTTGTGAAAATGTTCATGGGTGAGGCAGGTTCATGCGGTCCTCGATCAGCGTGCTCTCTGCCCCCTGCAGCTCGATGCATTGACGTATGGTGGCTATGATGCTACTTAGCCGCCTGTCCAATGCAGCCAGGTGAGGTTCGGTCAGCACAGGGTGGATAGGGTCATGACTGGTAGCCTGACGCATTGCCAGGCTTAAAGCTCCACCCTTCAGCAGGTTCAATCTATTCCACGTGGATATGCGCACCCTTAGAGGGAGAACGAAAAAAGAGAGTGCATAGGTAAAAAAAAAGACAAACAAAAAATGAGACAATTAAGCCAAAGTAAAAGGGTTATTTATTTTTAAAATGTTTAAAAGTTAATTCAATAATTTAATATATTTGTAAAATCCCTGCAAAAAGTGATATGCAACATAGTGAGGGATGTCTGTACATTGCATTGTCTATGCTGCCATGAAATTTCCCATGGCAGACCTTGGTTTCAAGCATTTACCAAATTTGCACCAAAACGTGATGTCCATACCCTGGCGTGACCTGAACTGGATTTTTTGTACAGTTGCACCTGCCATCTTCATATCTGTGTCACAGCTGTGCAGGAAAGTGCTTTTAATTCAAATACCCAACATTCTGTAAGGATCCTGACCATTTAGGGAACAGAATGAAGGGCAATTACAAAGTTTGCACAGAAACAGGCCAGAACTACCACATGAAATGTTTATGTTAATTTGAGCTGATTAAATGGACAATGAGGGTAAAAGTAATACAGTAGTTTAATATTGTTATATTTCAGATTCCAATTTTTTCACAACATAAAGAGAACCAAGATATTTAAATGGGACAAGGTACTACAGCTCGGTTACTTGTCTTTTTTTATCATATGCGAGTTGTAAATGATAATAGTATATACATTTTTACATACTATATTATGTTTTTTTGGCATTGGGAGAACCCACTAGTACTTCAACAAGTGCAACTAAACATTTCCAGTAACTGGTCTTTCACAACGGTTTGAAGAACCTTTAGCCTATTCCTTCATTTAGAGCAGTTTTAACGCACGGGATTCCCCACATGCACCAATTGCTTCAGTTTGAAGATCAGGACTTTAACTTTGTTTTTCCAAACCTTTACTCTTCTTGAATTTTAAGATAATCTTCTATGTGCTTAGAAGTGTTGCCTTTGTGTATGACCCAAATTCGAAAAATTTAGTCCACAAAGTTCCTGACATCTATCTTTAGAATGTATCATTTTAAATTAATTGTTCCATCCATAATAAAAATACATTCAGAAGTTGCCCTAAGATGTCTTTAAGATAACCAGATGATCTCAGTAGGAGATGAGCACTAAACAACTATTACACATCTTGTTTATTTGTGATTTTTGTTGGTTCAACTACAATGTGTAACAACGAGCATAAATATCCTCAGTTTGTACAGAACCTATTTGATTATTATAGACACTTTAGAAATCGCTTTGTATCATTTTTGCACTAATAAGCATCTTTGAGTCTTTTTTGAGTTGCTTAAAACTGGCTCACTGTTCCCAGGGGCACACTCATTGTTGGGACACATTTGACTTTGATGATTTTCTCCTTTGGCTGGTTTTCATCATCTACAAATTTTGGGCTAAGTTTGAGTTTTAGATTAGTTGTAGTTGTAGTAGCAGTTAACTGGTAGTTTCGGTCCTAAAATCTGATTGGCTGAGCCGTTTGTCCAGTCGTGACATTGTTGACAATAATGCACACTTCTGACAGCATTCGTATAAATGCGTAAAACGTGCAAACGTAGGAGAACATTTTAAATAATGTATTATTAAAGAAAATATAGAATAATATAAAACACAAACAGGTAGTTCAGTGAGAGATTTCCAAATGATCACTAAACCAGTACCCGGTTGCTTACCAATCAATATTCATTTTCAAAATCAGACTAGGTAACTTTGCAGAAGATCGATCTATCAATAATTTTGTTTTAAACACAACAAATATTTATGTGTTGTAAACACATTTATAAATAAAACCTTTTATTATAGTGTATTGATAACATATTTATAGATACAATAAGGCACTCAAGGTTGTTCATTATTGTGATTAAAATACAAAAAAGAGGTGTAATGGCACACGTTGCCTAACACCTCTTTCTCATGATTTATTCACAATAGTGCACTCCCGCTCATGCTTAATGGCTTTAGTATTAAACAGCTAAACATAAAGACATTTTTTTACTACAGCTAAATTATAACCTGTAATCTTAAAATATGCAAATGTAGTTAATCTGTGTGGCTCTATGGCCAAACCAATTACTTAACCAATTACTTACTCATAAATAACCTCAACACATTAACACTGCTTTGTGTTCACAATATGTACATGATTGATTTCCCTGTCTGCCACTAATGCTTGAACCCCATGTATGTATAGACCACCTACACCTGTATTTACACTGTATGGACAAATGTATTGGGACACACCTCTGATTCATTTAATTCAGGTGTTTTAAGCCCCATGCCAGCTGTACAAATCAGGCACTTTGAATTGTTTAAAACTTTGTGGGACTGCTTGGGGAAAAACCCTTAACTGTTTCAACTAGACTTTACCTCAATGTACAGACGACTAGAAAACATCAGAAACCTGAAATCTGCCTTTGCTGCAGTACCAACTCAGAATGGATTGTCCTAAAAACTTGTGTATGTGTAAGGTATGGGTGTCCTAATAATTTAGTGCGTACATATACCATTGCTCTTTCGCTGCAACTAGCTGGAACAAAATTGTTTTAAAATTGCACAGTGGAGTTTAGTATGCAGAAGTGAGAGGAGAGAAGAAAAAAAAAAACAAGAACACATGACAAAAAAGCAGAATAGCATTGAGTAAGAGCAAGAAAAAGTGAGAGCAAGAAAACCAGACCAGCGTATCAGTAAATCAATGCGAGACAAAGATATGTTTATCACCACTGCAGTTCAGTATGTATAAGAAAGCAAAGGGGGGGAAAAAAAAGATAAGTCTTAAATGGGATGAGAATACAGTCACTCTGTTACCAAGCACAATAAATTCTCCGATCCAAACAATGAACAAATGTACATGGAGAAATGGTTGAATGTGCAAGCATGCACCCACACATAAACCAGAAGAGTGGGCCGAAAGAAGTAAGAGTTTCCAGTCATAATAGGACCATCAGTTGTTTCAGAATGAAGGTGGCTGTGAACGCTGCTCTAATGTCCTCTGTTATACTGGGCATACTTCTTGGAAGCCTAATATTCTGACTCAATCTAAGAAACCTGAGAACCTCAATCGCTGACCTGTTTTTCAAAAGGTAGTTAAAAAAGAGATTGTTTTTGTGTAAAACAAAAGTGAGCTAAATAAAGCAACACCTCTGTTATCCCCTGATCACTCACACTGAACATGTGTATAAAATCTGAATTGTGATGAGTGTAATAAAGATCACTGTGTTCAACCTGACATGGGTCCATACTATTCATACAATCAGATAAAGTAATAAAAAAGTTTATTAATCTGTTTTGCTTACAGTGCTTACACACAAATTGTCCTCGACATTTAACCCATCCATGCAGCGAAATACACACCCATACAGATACTGATTGAAGTGAGCCCACTTGCCCGGGGCGGTGTGGGAGCCCTGTAGATGGTGGCCAGGAAGCACCATGGGAGCAGGAATCAAACCGGGGACATTCAGCTCGCAGAGCTGCTTCCTTAACCACAAGCCTACGACTGTATGTATATTCATATAACATTGAGAATTACGAAGCTAAAGAGGATGCAGAGAGGGACTGCTGTACAGCTTCGTATGAACCTCCTCTTGGTGGTAACGTGAAGAGAAAATAATTGTCATTGATGCATCCCATATCAAAATCTAATCTAAGACAGTCATTTGTGACTGTAAAGCTTTAAGAGGGATTTTGTTTTTTTTTTTTAATTCAAGATGAGAGATGAGTGGCATGTTTTATTAGTTTAACGACCTTAACTAAACCTTTCTGTAGGTTCCAGGAACTCATGTGTGGGTTTGAAACTTCCCAAAACATCCTTATCATCACACATCCTCTCCCTGCAACTGGCTTTATCTAAATAAGTACTGGTTTGAAACATAACAGCTATTTTAGGTAAGAAGTCCAACCATTACTGTAAACGATCTTCCCAAGTCTGTTTGTAAGGCTAAGACACTAAGCATTTTTAAGAAACATCTTAAAACATATTTCAAACATAGAAGGGGGAGGCACAGTGGCTTAGTGGTTAGCACATTCGCCTCTCAGCGCTAGGGATTCCCAGTTCGAATCCCCATCTGGGTGGAGTTTCCATGTTCTCCTTGTGTCCGCGTGGGTTTCCTCCCACAGTCCAAAAACATGGATCAAGTCAATTGAGTTCTCCAAATGAGTGTGAGTGTGCTCAGTGATAGATTGGCGCCCTGTCCTGGGAGTATCTGCCCAGCACCCGAGATGTTCTCCCCTGGATGGGTATGGGGAACCTCCCCGCGACCCTAATAGAGGATAAAGCGGAAGATAATGAATGAATGAATGAAAATCTGGAAGGGAAGCACAGTGGCTTAGCAGTAAGCTCCTTCACCTCCCAGCTCCAGGCGTTCGAATCCCAATATGGGTGGAGTTTCCATGTTCTCCCCGTGTCCATGTGGGTTTTCTTCGGTTTCTCTGGTTTTCTCCCACAATCCAAAACCATGGATTCAAGGTAAATTGGCTGCTCTAAATTGCTGTATGTCTGTGTGAATGAGTGTGTACTCAGTGATAGATTGGTACCCTGTCCTGAATACAGTGGGTTGCAAAAGTATTCATACCCCTTGAACTTTTCCATATTTTGTCACATTACAACCACAAACATAAATATATTTCACTGGAATTTAATGTGAAAGACCAACACAAAGTGGTATACAATTGTGAAGTGGAATGAAAGTTATACATGAATCAACAATTTTTTTACAAATAAAAAACTGAAAAGTGCGATGTGCAAAATTATTCAGCCCCCC
>JAFMOD010000047.1:459252-507047 GCA_019802435.1 Corydoras maculifer | reverse complement strand
GTGGGTTTCCTCCGGGTTCTCCGGTTTCCTCCCACAGTCCAAAAACATGGATCAAGTTAATTGAATTCTCAAAATTGCCCCATTTAGAGTGTGTCTGTGTGAGTGAGTGTTTGCCCAGCGATGGATTGGCGCCCTGTCCTGGGTCTATCTGCCCAGCGCCCGAGACGTTCTCCCCTGGATGGGCATGGGGAACCCCACCGCGACCCTAATAGAGGATAAGCAGAAGATAATGAATGAATGAATGAATATCCAATTAATAATTATCAATTAATAACTATGAACTGTTACAAGTTAAGGTGGTTAGCACTTTCGCCCTAAGCACTAGGGATCCCCGGTTCGAATCCCAATCTGGGTGGAGTTTCCATGTTCTCCTCGTGTCCGCGTGGGTTAACTCCGGGTTCTCTGGTTTCCTCCCACAGTCCAAAAATATGGATCAAGACAATTGAATTCTCCAAATTGCCCCATATAGAGTGTGTCTGTGTGAGTGAGTGTGTGCCCAGTGATAGATTGGCGCCCTGTCCTGGGTCTATCTGCCGAGTGCCTGAATTTTTAGCTATTAATCAATATAAACATCCCTGATGTTTGAGGTCAATGGTTTAATAAAGAATGCTTATTTTCCTGTTTTTGTACATTTAATCTAAAAAAAAAAAAAAAAAAAAAAAAATTTACCAGTCAGGATGCTGGTCCTTCTGCTTTATTACTTTGACATAAATTTAGCTGTTTTTGTCTATAAGACATGTTCATGCTTGGGCTTTTGGTTTTTGGGTGACACATTCATTTTTCTTTCTCAATGCTACTTTATTAAAAACCTGCCTGTGCCTGTGCTGCAGAATCTGCAGAGGATCTCTCATTTGCTTCACACTGCTTGTTATTTAACACAAACGGCATCTAAGCTAAATATCACCTGGAAGTACAAATTTACACTTTACCTGCTGCGGTTGTCTTTTTTTTTGTTATATGCCTTTACTGACCTCATATATGACCAATCTACAATTTAACTGACAATAAACAGTCAATAACTGACAATAAACAGACAATAAACATAGTGACAACATTAACTGTATGAAGTTATATTTAGTTATATTCATTTAGCGTTAAAAGCTCAGATCAGAAGAGAGATTTGACCAAGGAAAGTCCCAAGTTCTATTATTTATGATTAATACAATAATCAATCAACTTTAAAAATAATGTCAATCTAGTTATGGACAAAGAGCATAAGAATGGATGCTAGGACAGATTGAAGTAGTAAACTGATTACTCAGGTAAATAACAAAAGTTGGAGAATTTAAAATATATGTCTAATTTATAAATAATGATTCTGTCTATATTACAATCACAGAAACACAGAAGACATCTTGCCCATGCTGGTCCTTAACTGGTTTAGATATAAACATGTTCATTAATGAACCAGTTCTATATTTAGCTTTTAGCTGATGCCCTTATTTAGAAGAACTTGGAAAATAGACACAGCATCAAAGCAACTGAGGTTTTAGGGTTTTGCTTGTCATTAAGACTGCTTGATGGTTTCAAGACATTAACTCTTGAGTCACCACAGTCCCCATAGCTTTATTAGACTTCATTAAATTTGTGATATTTTGAAGATTATTAGATACTAGATTCAATAGAGTGGAATTAGAAAGACTGAGATACACATGAAATTAAAGTTATATATATAGACCCCATTGTTTCCGAAATGATTCACACACCATAAAGTGAAACGCTGCTTTAGGAGAGCATATTCACACTCACGCTGCTTAATCATTATAATACTTAAAGTCATGTCTAAACCAAAGTTATAGTAAATACAGACTGTTACATAATTTGCACTACACTACACTACTAAGAACAAAGTGAAAAAATAGTGAATCTTGTGAAAAATCTTGTGCACTGGTGCTTTTAAACATAACATTTTAGAAACTAAAATTAGATCTGGAGGCATATTAAAACAAAACAGTTTGTACGGTTTTTTTTAAATTATAATAGATTTTAATTGTCTTTTAATTTAGTCTTTTAAGTTAGCATCAGTTGGCTGACTAGGTCTGAGATGGTCTTTATATGAAACAAGAGATACATGGTTACTTCTGTCCAAACCCGAAAATTTCATATGAATCATCATGATCAGAGGCATGATCATACATTATGGGTTACTTTAATTAAGACCAGCACACATACACACTCTATATGGGGGAATTTGGTAACTCAATCGACTTGATCCATGTTTTTGGACTGTGGGAGGAAAACGGAGAACCCAAAGGAACATGGAAACTCCACCCAGATGGGGATTCGAACCAGGAATCCCTAGCGCTGAGAGGCAAACTTGCTAACCACTAAGCCATCGTGCCGCCCCATAACATCTATTCATCAATTTATTTAATTATCTCTACCTCATGTTTTTGCTATGAAAAACAATCTTGACTAAAAGTTTGAAAAGAAGAGTGTTTACTTTCTAATTATTGCTCGGTTGAAGTAACAGTAACTCAAACATGATTACATTTTTTTCTTTTACTAAATCTGTTGCTGTAGGACACAGTTTCGCAAATGCTTGCCACATCTTTCATAAAACAGTATTTGATCAACATAGTTAGGCCTCAGATAAACTTGTCCTTCTTTTTTTTAATAAGTATAAGTATATTTAACAAAAATAACTATTATATACATTATGCATACATTGAACAGGCATAACACTATGACCACCTCCCTAATATTGAGTTGGTCCCATTTTGCTACAAATACAGTCCTTACCCATTAAGGCATGGACTCTACTAAATCATTGAAGGTGTGCTATGGCATCTGGTACATAGACATTAGCAGCAAAACACAATAATTCTGTGTGTTAAGAGTAGGGATTGTTTTTTGTATATTTGTTTATTCAGCACATTCCATAGATGCTTGATTGGATTGTGCTTCACCACAGTTCCTAACTTGGACTAAGATACCTCACAATAGCTGGAGTTGTGAAGATGATCAGAATCAGAAGTTCATTAACCAATTATTCTATTTTTAAAATAAAATGTTCATTAGCTAATATATCCCACCAACTAAGAGATGTCACGATAATCAGTGTTATGCTTTTTATTAGTCACAGGTCATAATGTTATGCCTGGTTTATGTACATTTGGATGCTTTGCAGGTTTAATATAAAAAAGGCAGGATTGAGGAAAAACTGACCGTGCATGAGAAATGTACCCAGGAGTTGTTCCGTAGCCACGGGTTTTATCTCTGTGCGTAAGTTTACAAATCTTCCCACTACAAGAGGAGCTCTCCTAAAGCCCAAGATCCTGCAGGAATTAAGATAAGAAAACAAGTTTCTATCTAAGCATCACTTACACCTGACTTATTTCAGTAATGGTTTAACCCACTGGTGTCTACAAAAAGGGGGATCACTGAAAACATTTGTTAGGACACAATTGGTTCCTAGTGTGGGTGTGTGTGTGTATATATATATATATATATATATATATATATATATATATATATATATATATATATATATATATATATATATATATATACACATACACACACACCCACACTAGGAACCAATTGTGTATGTATATTACATACATACATACAGTGCCTTGCGAGAGCGTTTACCCCCTTTACATTTTTTACATTTTGTTACCTCAAAACCTGGAATTCAAAGGGAATATTTGAGGGTCTGCATCATTTAATTTACAGACCATGCCTACAACTTTCAACATTTAACTTTTTTTTTTATTGTGAAGCAAACAACAAATAGGACAAAATAACTGAAAACATCAGTGTGCATAACTATTCACCCCCATAAGTCAGTACTTTGTAGAGCCACCTTTTGCAGCAATTACAGCTGCAAGTCGCTTTGGATAAGTCTCTAGGAGCTTGCCACATCTTGCCACTGGAATTTTTGCCCATTTCTCATGGCAAAACTGCTCCAACTCCTTCAAGTTAGATGGTTTCCGTTGGTGAACAGCAATCTTCAAGTCTGACCACAGATTGTCAATTGGATTAAGGTCTGGGCTTTGACTAGGCCATTCCAATATGTTTACACGTTTCCTCTTAAACCACTCAAGTGTTGCTTTAGCAGTATGCTTTGGGTCATTGTCCTGTTGGAAGGTAAATCTCCGCCCTAGTCTCAGATCACTGACAGACGTAAACAGGGATTGCTCAAGAATATCCCTGTATTTAGCACCATCCATCTTCCCCTCGACTCGGACCAGTTTTTCAGTCCCTGCTGCTGAGAAACATCCCCACAGCATGATGCTTCCATCACCATGTTTCACTGTGGGGATGGTGTTCTTGGGGTGATGAGATGTGTTGGGTTTGCGCCAGACATAGCGTTTTCCTTGGTGGCCAAAAAGTTCAATTTTGGTCTCATCTGACCACAGTACCTTCCTCCATACAGTTTAGGAGTCTCCCACATGCCTTTTTGTAAACTCGAAACGAGCCTTCCTATTTTCGCCTTTAAGTAAAGGTTTTTTTCTGGCCACTCTTCCATAAAGCCCAGCTCTATGGAGTGTATGGCTTATTGTGGTTATATGGACAGATACTCCAGTCTCTGCTTGGGAACTCTGCAGCTCCTTTAGGGTTACCTTTGGTCTCTGTGCTGCCTCTCTGATTAATGACCTCCTTGACCGGGCTGAGAGTTTTGGTGGGCGGCCCATGTTCTTTCCATTCGATAATGATGGATTTGATGGTGCTCTGGGGGATCATCAGAGATTTGGATATTTTTTTATAACCCAACCCTGACTTATACTTCTCTACAACTTTATCCCTGACTTGCTTGCAGAGCTCCTTGGTCTTCATGGTACTGTTTGGTTAGCTTAATGGTGTTGCAGCCTCTGGGGCCTTTCAGAAAAGGTGTGTATATACTGACAGATTATGTGACACTTCGATTGCACACAGGTGGCCTTCATTTCACTAAGCATGTGACATCTGAAGGTAATTGGTTGCAGCAGAACTTTTTAGGGGCTTCATAACAAAGGGGGTGAATGGATATGTACATGACAATTTTTAGTTTTTTATTTTCATATTCTTTATATACATATTTAATTTTTTCTAAACGTAGACTACTCTGTGCAGATATATCACAATCAATTCAGATAAAAAGAAATACATACAGGATGTAATGTAGAGAAACAGGGAAAAATTAATACTTTTGCAAGGCACTGGATACACACACGGAACTAATTGTGTCATATATATATATATATATATATATATATATATATATATATATATATATATATATACACACACACACAAACACACACAACGATATTAATGACCTTGTAGTCTTAAAACTCTATTACATTGTACTTTATTTTGTTTTACCATTTAAGCTATTAAAACATTTGTTCTATTTTGCAATTAAAATCTAATAAAAATAAATGTGGTTCGTAATTAAAATAGGACATGACTGAAAGTATGATGATGCAAATTTTGCTATGGTGGTGTGTTTCTTCTGTAGTGCATTCAAACTAATTGTTTAACATTAACATAAAAATACCGCACAAAACAAATGAACCAAAGAAATGCCTCCTTATTGTAATCCTGTTTTTTTCTTTGCAAACGCATTCCCTACAATTTTATTCCAATGATTCTATAATGGTAACTTGCAAAAATATCCCACTCAAGTCTTCTGATAAAAAGACCTGGTCCCCTCCCCGTTAATATCCTGCAGCAGTAACCTGGACTTCTTGTGCTCAGACTTTGATCATTTCTAATAACATTTAAAACATGACAATGTTTAAAGTCCATTTTCAACAAAATAAAAATGAATGAATAGGCAGAGGTATATCAGAATTCTGATCTAATCTCATGATTCTGATTAAGGGGGGCTATTCATAAGGTCTTCTTAATGCATGTGTTTTAACAGTTACCAGGTGAGTTGGGGTGTTTTCTGGTGTTACTTGGTTAAGTCTGATGTTCTTCCCAATAAATACAATAACAACGGTTATAATAACAACTTCATTTTGAATAGTGACTGCTGAAAATGGTCCCATTCACTGTTTGTGAAATTAATGTTCGCAGTTCATTTGTAGCATAATATTAGGATGATATTATCATATTTATTATTACAAGGCTGATCATTGTGTTTGTGGTTTCTATTCTCTGTATAAATAATAACAGTTAATGCATTTGGTGGGGCAGCTGTGTTCTCAACCAGGTAAAACACTGAATTGGTTGGGTCATGTAAACAGTTATTTATATCATAACAGGGGCAGACAATTTAGCAGGATGGATTCAGGCAGTACCTGCCAATGGTTGGACTAATGATCGGTGTGCAGCACTTAATAAAAAAGCACAGCATGCAGCAGTGAGAATGAATGTATTTCAAAGCGAATACAGAAGATGCATTTAAATGTTTAATTTTAATGCAATCTGCTAATAAAGCCGTTCCTGTCCATAATACATCCTGTCTCCGGTCGTCATGTAGAAAGCAAATAATATAATTTAAAACATTTTTCGCAGCCGTTTGTGAGACATTCATGCAGGTTCCTAGCCACCAGGACTGATCAGGGTTTTATTTTCTTCCGGTTGTGCATTTAACGTGACTTGGGATATCAATAGCATCGAACGAGAAGTGCAATATATAATGTTATTTACATAAAATGCAGCAGTAAGAGTGACTGGTGAACTGAATACTGATGTATATATACATATATACCTAATTATATAAATGTCATTTACATAAGTGAGATATGAATGATATGATATTATTAGATGCATGATTCTGTGATAAAAGAAATCTGTAAATAATACTAAATTACATATGTTCTGATTTGTTGGTTCACATCACCACAAAACACGAAATCAGTCAGCTATATATTTAAGAATGTATGTAAAAAAGCTTTTATAGATTTTATTTTGAATATTTACATGTATTAACGTTATAACTAATTTTTGAAAGCTTTAAGAACTCAGAGTGCTAGACTATAACCTGTTGTTTTCCCTCTACATAATCCGTTTCTGAAGATAACGCTCAATCATTTTGCATTCTCTTATTCATGGCGTATTTAAGCCAATTACAGACTAAACTGTGGAAAAATTTTGCACAAGCCTGTCCACTTTGCTCCAGGTTTGGAAGTGGTCATATGTAAAGGTTGGACAGCAAGCTTTTAAAATAAAGCCAAAAAATGTCAAATAAAGGAGGCTCAGTGGTTAGCACGTCCACCATGCTGAACTGGGGATCCAGGTTCGAATCCCGTTCTGTATGGTGTCTCTACATTCTCCACCTTTTTATCGGGTTCTCTGGTTTCCTCCCACAGTCCAAAAACATGGATTCAAGGTGAACTGGCTGCTCTAAAATGCTCCTATATTTTTTACGTGAGTGTATGCATAAGTGTATAAGTGAGTGAATGTGTGTGAAGCGATGGATTGTTGCTCTGTCCTGGTTGCATCTGCCAATTCAATAGCATTCAAACTGTCACATTCTCAGCTTCTGTGCTGCTAATGTAGCTCATATTAATCACCTATTGCACCTATTAATTATTTATTCATTCATTATCTTCCGCTTTATCCTCTATTAGGGTCGCGGTGGGGTTGCCCATCCAGGGGAGAATGTTTCGGGCGCTGGGCAGATACACCCAGGACAGGGCGCCAATCTATCGCTGTGCACACACTCACTCACACGCATAAACACTCTATATGGGGCAATTTGGAGAACTCAATTGACTTGATCCATGTTTTTGGACTGTGGGAAGAAACCGGAGAATCCGGAGAAAACCCATGCGGACACGGGGAGAACATGGAAACTCCACCCAGATGGGAATTTGAACCGGGAATCCCTAGTGCTGAGAGGCGAACGTGCTAAGCCACCGTGCCGCCCCTATTAATTATATTGTATATAATTAATTGGGACCTGTACTTTATATTTTGTTTATGTATATATAAACAAACATATATATATATATATACCATGGTTACCAGAACACTTATTATTATATATTGGCTTAAAACATCCATATTTTCGTCTCATTCAGTATCCTGACTTGCTGCCTATGGCTAGTGCAAGTCATGCAACACAGCCAGTCTTTTTCTACAGGGGCAATGATCGTGACCAAGCACAGATGACCGATGAAGCAGAATGTGCATGATGTGCACCTATTTGAGTCTTACTCACCGATCCAGATGGAAGGCTGCAATTTCTGCATTATGCCTATCGTAGCCTGCATAAGGCTCACCTTCTACCACATAATCCCTGCTGTACCTGTTAAAAAAAAAAAAAAATCACTTTAATGAATGCAACGGTATTTCACCACATCCATTTTTTCAATAAAAAAAAAAAAAAAAAAGAACACTTCGAACCAACACATCACCCACCCAAGCTACATAACATAACATAACATAACATAACATAACATAACATAACATAACATAACATAACATAACATAACATAACATAACATAACATAACATAACATAACATAACATAACATAACATAACATAACATAACATAACATAACATAACATATATATAGCAATTCTATATTATTTATATATATATATATATATATTAATATATAATTAAAATATATAAAGCCAGTTTAAGTCTGGTTAGGGGGGTAGAGTTAGTTGCTGTAGCATATCCTTACCATTCCTTTACAGGAACAAAGGCCCAAGCCCTTACAAGGCGCATTATATAACAGAATCACATTAAAGTGGACATTAAGTATATACTTTTCACCTCACGTAGATGCCATTGGAATAAAGGAGAAAACAACAACTTATAGAGGAAACCCACAAAATATAAACACCACACAGAAATGACCTATAGGCTGCTTTCTCTGTACTTCAAAACCAAAATTCAATTTGAAAACTCCTTCATGAAAAAGAGTCATGTCCAACGAAACATGAGTCACCCAGTGATATTTTTGTTGAATCAATTAATTTACCCTTTTAACTAATGTTCACCAGAAGGTGGCAGTAATGCACCCAAAATCAGTTTTATGGAACCAAAATAAAATAAATTTACAGGAGTTCTCACAGCATTAAAATATAACTTCTTGTTACTTTACATTCTTAACACAATCCAAACCTGCTTTAGCTGATTTGTAAGAGGTAATGTTTGGCTATACTAAATAAATTATTGTTGGCTAGAAATTAGCTTTATAATAGATTGGGGTAATACAATTAAAAACTTGTGGAACAACAGGAGAGTTGTTCTTCCCTGTCTTAGAAACTGTTGTGTATAAAATATTACCTAAAGCTGTATTATATTACACAATGTGCTGGTGCCACATGATTGACTGATTAGATAACTGTGTAAATGAATAAAAATACAGATGTTCTTCATAAAGTGCTTGTTAAATGTATAAAGGAATGATTAAAAAAAAAAAGCTTTGATGTTTGCTTCAGAGCATCAATCAAACTCACTCTATGTAGTTTCTCATTATACCTTCTAACCCTCACTGTGTCAGGCTGCTCATTTTAATAAAGGATACCCCGTCCTGATTTCAGATCTCTTACCGAGTCCATTACGGTGTTGACTCATTTTCTCTTCAAACGCATTCATAGCCTGACTGTGCAGTAAACATGCAAAAGTGCATGCATGGCTTCACCGTGATAAAAAGCCAACAGTGGGATCAAAGCTTTAGCATGAAAGCAACCATCAGGGGTACTGAGCTTAAGAACATCTTTACATTCTACAAGAACTCTTCATTAGAACAAGCTGTATGTGATCCCAGGAGCGGAAGAACATAACCAGAACCACATCTGCCAGAACAGTAGAGGTGACGCATCAATGAGCAAAAATTGATTATCTGATCAGCTTGTAATCAATAAATTCAATATAAGTGAATGAAGCAGGCTCAATTGACTTGATCCATGTTTTTGGACTGTGGGAGAAAACCGGAGAACCCGGAGGAAACCCACACGGACACGGGGAGAATATGGAAACTCCACTCAGATGGGGATTCGAACCGGGAATCCCTAGAGCTGAGAGGCGAACCTGCAAACCACTAAGCCACCGTGCCACCACGGAGGCGTGTATTATTGCGAATAAATCATGGGAAAGAGGCGTCATTAGGCCTGAGTGTTGATAAACCTCAAGACAATTCTTTAAATAAGGATCACTGAAATAACGATTGTTAACTGAATAAAAAATAATAAAAAAAAACAGGCAGGTAATAAAAAAAAAAAAACAACACAGTGTTAATTGCTCAAAAATGCTTTTGTTTCCCATGATTGTAAATTTTACATCATGCTACCAGCAATAAAGAAGGTCTTTCAGTAAATAATAAACAATAATGTTTTAGAAACTTTTCATATAGCATTGAGAACATCTCTCTTTATCATCTTTAGTTTCTTACCTTTTGGGTTTAAACACCACTTTCTGTCCTCCATCCAGCACCAGGAGAGCTTTGAGCTGAGTGCCCTTGTAGCCAACATCAGCCCTCTGGATGCGGGAGGTGGACAGGGCGTTGAGCACGGCGGCCAGTTCAGGTGTCTCGTCTGGGTAGACCTCACGTGGGCCCACCCACTGTGCAGCTACTTCCCAAGGCGACTGCAGCGTGTGAGTAAGACGAGCATTCTTGGCCAGCAATAGGCTGGCCTCCATCTTGCGAAACGACCTCAGGTCGCGACGACTGGCAGCTGAGCCTTCGCCCCCATCCAACAGGAAGAGCTTTGCCAGGCCCAGCAGTAGCAGCACACCACACAGCACCACCACACGCTGCTTTAGCTTCATGATGGAGGCGGAGGAATAGAGAACACGGGTCAAGCAGTGGACATGGCAATATGTCTATAGTCCATCACCAGCACCTGGAAAAGGGGGAATGAAGTAAAGGCAACTTAACAATATTTAATTTTGCTATGTGAATAACTCAAATTTATATCATTTAATAAATAAAGAAGAAATTAACAAAAACTTGATTCCTAATTTTGTTGCGCACATGTTACTTTTGCAAAAGCTGTAAAACATGCAGGGAGGAACTGCATTTTAGCTTCTTGTAACACCGCTGGTGGCATTATTGCCTTATCCAGGTCACACTGCTTTCATTACTAAAAGGCCAGTGAGGGTCTTTTAATCTAATTATAATCCAGTCATCCATCTACCCGAGTACCATGGATACCACGTTAATACAGGTACCCCAAATTAGGGTACCTGTATTATTATTATTTTTTTTTTTGTATTTTTGTTTTTGCCTGGGCTCTATTTTTCCGGGTCCGTAATGTGACTATTAGACAATACTGTGTTGGTCTTTGGGATGCGACTGAGCAATACATTTTCTTGAGGGATGAAACAACTGATTGAACTTAATTCAAAATAAAAACATGGCATTTTTACTGTGTGCACGGCCTAAAGTAATAGTTTAATTTATCAAAAAAAACTTCAGCCAGAGGCTCTAAAGCATTTGCATAATGCAAAAAAACCAAAAATGCTCAGGTGTCAGCCGTTCTGCCATAGCCTTAAAGTAAAATGGTTTTGTCATGTGACACTGGTGTCAAAACCACAAATTCAAATACAGTGCATCACACTGGACATTCTTGTCCAGTATACACTTACTGACCTGAATACCCACAGTGCATATAGCAACAAAAATGGCTTACCCTGTCTGTTTTCTGTTTGAGAAGTGGAACAGTGGTTTCTCTTCAGTGTTGCGTGATGGATGCCTTAGTTTAAACTTCTACCTGAAAGATCAAACCATAAACATCAAAAAAGGAATTAATTTATACATCTAATACATAATGACATACAGTGTATGTACAGTTCAGCAGCTATACGCTAAAGCTACTGTACTCCAGATCATCACTTGTTGCAGAGCAGCACTTGTTGCAGATCACTATATTATTGTCAATTTAAATATGTTTATTTTTATATATTATATATTTATGTACATTGCTTATGTTAATTAGGGTTTCTGGTATTGCTTAAGTCTACCCCACACACAGAGGGCAAAATCAAGTAAGTTATTTATATAGCACCTTTCCAAGAACAGCTACAAAGTGCTTTACAATAGATAAAAGAGAAGCCAGAATTCACACCAAAATAAACATATAACACACATTATACACATCTGTAATATGTTCATGGAATAAAAAATCATTAAAAAAAAATCAATGGGCATACCCCATCTAAATACTATAAAATATCAGCTTAAGGCTTTTTCCAAAGGCTAGATGATAAAATATGCCTTAAGCCTTTGTTTAAAAAAACAACCTTGACTCAGCAAGTCTAATAACCAGTGGCAAGGAGTTCCACAACTTAGGTGCATAAACAGAAAATGCACAGTCTCCCTTATGCTTCCTCTTTGTCTTAGGGACAACTAAACGCCCCTGAATGGAGGTTCTTAGAGCTCATCACCATGCACTGCCTGGTATGTTAAAACGAAAACTTTAAACTGAACACGAAACAACTGGCAGCCAGTGCAGAGATGCTGTAGTATTTGGGTATCTGTCAAAGAAAAAGAAAATGTAGTAGGGCCTGAAATATTGTATGGTTATGATAAAACAGCAGAAGAGAGAGAGATGCAAGTGGGAAAGATGAAGATGATGTTGAGATTCTCACTGGGTAATCTTGCACAAGGATGAACAAGATTAGAAATTAATTAAATAGACAGCACAGGCAGGACGTTTTTGAGGAAACTGTTGGGGAGGCAAGATTGAGATGGTTTATGCAGAGGGGAGATGAGGCTTATATTGGGAGAAAGCAGTGGCGGGTTGTCAAGGCCTTCAAAGACTTCCCCGAAAGCCTAAAAATATCTGAATCACAGATATTACATTAATTATATTTTCCATGAATACTTATCAAAGAACTCCAAAATATCTGTTCAGTTCCTTTGAGAGTTTTTTGTGTTATAGGGTGAATGAGGACAAGAGACTGGACTTCACAGGCTCAGAAACAGGGTTTATTTTTTCACACATTATTTAAGATTCACTAAAACACCTGTGGTCTCCTCGCATTTCTGCAACATTCCTGGTCGATCTCTCCTCTTGTTCCATGCTTATAAAGGGTGCACAGGTTCATCAAGTAAAGCCCCATCAGGTTCGCTTATTATCTCTTCCATCTCTGCTTGTCTGTTTCTTTAGAGGTGTTGCCAATTTTCTGGAGGTGTCATCAGCTCTTCATCCATAGATTGACTTGCAGTCCTGCAGGATGCTCTCATTGGACTTAAATAGTTTTCCCAATTTTGAAAACCTGATCACCACACAATCTGTACATGTCTGTCCTACGCTGTTGATGCTGTCTGGCCACTCAAAGAGGAGTCCTCCACTAAGCCTTGGTCCTCCCAAGGTTTCTTCCTTAAAGTAATAACATAACAGAGATTTTTTTTCTTGCCACTATTTGAATTCTAATCAAAGTCCATTGCCGATGGCTCTGCTTTCTCCCTCAGTGCCACTGCGGTCCTGCAACATGCAATGCAATCCTTATATTGCATTTCTGCATAATAGTAGGTTTTTAATCGCCATTAAATAGTTATTGACAAGTGGAAATATTAATTAGACTGGCGGTCCTGCAGGACGCCCCCTAAAGGACTCACATATAGTTTTCCAGTTTTTCTATTTGTTTATTATCTGTACATTAGTGTCCTACACTGTTGTTGCTGCCTGGCCACTCAAGGAGGATAAGTCCCCCACTGAGTCTTGGTCCTCCCAAGGTTTCTTCCTTGAATAACAACATAAAAGGGAGTTTTTTCTTGCCACTGTCACTTCGGCTTGCTCTTTGGGGGTTAAAAGGCTTTTCATTCTGTAAAGCTGCTTTGTGACAATGTACTGTTGTAAAAAGCGCTATATAAATAAATAACTTGAAATTATTCAGACAGAGCAATATTTTAGGCTTAGGGTAAAAATGCATGGCCAGCCACTGAGAGAAAGTTGCTGATGATGAAGCCATCAGGCAGGAGGATAAGAAAAAGTCCAAAAAGGAACAGCCGAAAGATAAAGAAGAATTTCTAAACCTGATGTATCTTGGTTTTTCTAAAATTTTGATTTTATTTTGGATTATTGGTAAAGTTTAAACCCACAGTATGCTTGCATGAATAACCACACTCCAAAAAAATAAAAATTTACGGAAAATGGACAATTTTATAGAATCAAATTAGTATTTAGTATTAGTAAATTAGTTTAGTAACAAAGGGTGGTTAGGAATAGGGACTGGAGACAGGATTTCTCACCAACAGGAACAGGCTTTATGACAACATTTAAAATCACATTCGAACTACATGTTTTGGCATGGTGTAGTTTGGTGTAGCCGGCACTGTGTACCCTCTTTTAGTCCATGGGATCTCTTTTCCAATGACATGTGATCTTACAGCTTATAAAGGCTACATATGGTCATCAGGTGGAGCCTGAAGCAAGTGCATTAATTACTCACAATCAACAACGAAGCCACCTCCTCCCCCAGTGCCACTGCGCTTACGGTCAGATAAATCTTAGTCATTTGGGGATTAAATGGGGTGGGGAGGTTGAAGATTAAAAATATTATTTGTTTAAAATTGATTCACGATCTGTATGGAGTTTCCAATTGCCTGTACTAAATTGCCCCTATACCTTGTGTCCTGGGTATATTTGCTCTAAAACCCCACAGCCTTGGTAGAGGATTTAGCACGAGTTAATGACATGAGAGAAAGGATTTGAAACAATGATTTCAAATGTTACAGCTTTTGTTCAACCATTGGTTTATATACCAGCCTCCTCTGTCACCTTCATGTTTTAAAATATTGTTATCACTTTGCAATGATCTTTGAAAGAGTTCGAAACCACAGCATGTCTGAGAGTATAAAGATTACACACATTTTAATTCATTTATATCCTCTTTTGCATCTTTTTTTAATCTACCTTTATGAGGGATGAGTCAAAGTTCCTAAGAGAGTAATGAAATACTATGAAATCAGTTTTTAGGGGGATTCAGATATAAAATCAATTTAAACCCATATTTAAAAAAGACATGAATTTACAGGATTTTCAGGTTTCAGATAATTATCCTCATGTTTGCTTGTAGAACTGACAGCTGGCTTCTTGGCCATGCTATTATCATTTTAGAAATATCTTTAATCCAACTCAAATACCAAAACAAATTGTCTACCGAGTCATCATGCATCAACCCCTAAACTTAATCTACTTTATGTATAAATAATGAATTACATTGATTTCCTTCATGACTATAATCTATAATCTAAGATGTATAATCTTGCACAACTTCATTACACACTCAATTACCCATCATTACACAGATATGCACCATTACACACCCACTGAAATAACTGTTAAGGCTAAACATTGCCTAATAATAATAATAATTAAACTCCGCTGAAGTCAACAGTACACTTATATAAGAATAAATAACTTATGATTTGACTTGACTTCACATTATCTTCTGGGTGTGTTTTAGTTTCTCAAAGGAGTTTTTGTACTTTGCAAACATCTGGTATCTCATGTGCTGAGTCAGCAAAAGGGTTTAAAACAAGTGTAAAAAAAATATTCAGAAATGCAAAGCAAAGCACATTCAATAAATTCAATATACAGGCAAGAGATTTAATCTGAATCTAAATCTAATCTAATTTAATTTAATTTAATTTAATCTAATTTTACCATAAACTGTGTACACCTGTACTCAGTATTTCAAATACACTGCGTAGCCAAAAATAAATAAATAAGGCTGATCCGGGGTTGCTGCAGTAAATCTTATTATACATGTGTATAATGACAATAAAACTAATCCCTTCATTTTAATCAAAATTTATTATTATTATTTTTTTTATGTAAAAAGTACAATATGAACTTAGTATATGCTGACAGAAATACTACAGTAACTTAGTAATTGGATGCTGAATAAAGTGCTTGGTATGTGTAGTGTATGTATATAATTTGAATTCCATATCGAGAACTTTTACACTGTTCTGATATCAGACGTTTCTTTTGAAAGTGTGTCTCAGTCCACTTCTCTGCACATTTAGTGGTTTTCCACATTTAACACACAACTTTACTAAATGAACTTAACTGACATACAGTCATAATACACAAAAAATGTTGCACTTTTCCACCAATGTTAAAATATTAATCTGAACACAGCCACGTCATATACCACCAGACAACCATAATAATACTATTAAATTACATATGTAATTTAGGGTCAACAAAATTTTAATGGTATGCAAGTATAATGACAAATAAAGATCTGTTGATAAGCTGATTAGTTAGATTAGGCAGTTAGGGAGCAGCTCCAGAACAAGGACTAAAAACACTGTTCGTAAAGCCATTATGATGTCACCTAAATTTAATACCGGCAATTTTGTATAATAATAATTATTATAACAACAATAGCAATAATAATAATAATAATAATAATAATAATAATAATCCCATAGCCAGAACAGTACATTGCGGCAGTAAGCAAAACAAATCAAATTAAGATATATTTTGTTTAATGTTAACACATTATTCCAACATTATTTCCATGACGGTACTTTAACATGGAAGCATCTAAAGCAGTCTCAGTAACATGCTCACGGTGCTGACGGGCAGGATGAGAAGACGCATTGCTTACTCTGAAAAAATTTGTCTGTGCTTAACTGGCTCATGACTCTCTGAACTGATTCCAAAATGTGTGCTACAGGGTGCTATGAACTTTCAGGTCTCCCGATGGGACTGTGTATAAAACACTTTTTATGAAGCTTATTAAGTCAACCACAATGAACCAACACAAAAATTTATAGGAAAAAAGAATTAATGAATTTCTAGGTAACATAATACACATTTCTGTGTGGTGTTAAAATAGTATGGATGCACTGATGCCAGTTTTCCATTAAACTTTAAAATTTTTATCATTTTTCACTTTGGATCGTAATACAGTACCAGTCAAAATTTTGGAGTATATTAGTTACACTTACTGTAAAGATGGACTTTGTAGTTTTACATTTACAGACTGTAGTCTACAGTAAATACTGTGTACATTCCCTTTACTCTGTTCTCTAATGGTCAGGACCACAATAGCACCACCATAGAGAAGGTATTATTTGGTTGGTAATCCCAGCAGTGTCACTGCAGTGTTAATATAAAACTACAACATCACTGCTACACTAAAACCCCCTCACGGCATCAGTATCACTGCAGAAGTGACAATAAACAAATATATACCTGTTCTGTGATGGTCTTGACCGGTAGAGAACAGAGAACCAGATGCACTACAGTCTATATTTGTAAACCTACAAAATAAAAGTCCATTTAATGGTAAGTGGAGAAAATACACGATGAACAATGAAATTGGAGGTGTGTCTGAACTTTAAAATTGGTACTGTAAATATGTATAATGTGTCATTATGTTTTTCTGAACAAACTGTATTCTGTAAGTTATACAGTGGCTTATTAGACAACTTATGAGCACACCTGAAATTGTTATTTTAAATTAGCAAAGGTATCAAACTACTTGATACTGTTATTGCCATTTTTGCATTCCTACTCTGTGAGTTTCCTCGCACAGTGCAAATACATGCAAATCAGGTGAACTGAACCACAATGCCATATCCGGCCCTACCTATCTGATGTTTTTCCAAACTTTTCTTCGATAAGCACTTAACAGATCTCAGCTTATCTACAGGCACCCAAAGATATATACATATGAATAAATATTTGTATACATACTGTAGGTTTAAAGGTTAATAAATTTTATTGGGCAGTCGTAGGCTTGTAGTTGAGGAACCAGCCTTGTGACCTGAAGGTATCCAGTTTAATTCTCGGTCCCAGTAATATGGCTGAAGTGCCCTTGGTCAAGGCAACTAGCCTTAATTGCTCCCCGGGCATAGTATACAAGGCTGTGTGTGTGCATGGAGGGGTTAAATTTAAAGGGCAAAAAGGAACACCTTCCCAAATTAATTTTATTTCAGAATTTTCAGGGTTTGCAAGGCGGCACGGTGGCTTAGTGGTTAGCACGTTCGCCTTTCAGCTCTAGGGATTCCCGGTTTCGAATCCCCATCTGGGTGGAGTTTCCATGTTCTCCCCGTGTCTGCGTGGGTTTCCTCCGGGTTCTCTGGTTTCCTCCCACAGTCCAAAAACATGGATCAAGTTAATTGAATTCTCAAAATTGCCCCCTATAGAGTGTGTCTGTATAAGTGAGTGCCCAGCGATGGATTGGCGCCCTGTCCTGGGTCTATCTGCCCAGCGCCCGAGACGTTCTCCCCTGGATGGGCATGGGGAACCCCACCGCGACCCTAATAGAGGATAAGTGGGAGATAATGAATGAATGAATGAATGAATTTTAAGGGTTTGCATTTCTTCCAATGCCAATTTAAACCTAATTTTCTAACCTGCTTGTGAGCCATCTTAAGCATTTATGAACTTGCACATATTACATCGTACGCACCAACACTTTGTACCTGTACTTGCAACTCTCATTCTCAAAGTCTGTCATAAAGGTTAATTCTCACCACTGTGCGTTTGTGAATAAAGCACAAGCTAGTGGCAGAGAAAATAAGCTCATAATGACGGTGCCAGTGCTACAAAGATAATGCTAGAGTGCAAAGGAAAAAAGGTTCAAATAAGACAATGAATTCCATTTTTTCTAATCATTGTGCATAAAATAACCAATTTAAAAGCATAATTCATCTAAAGGCATGCAAATGCTAAAACTGCAACCAGAGGTAAACTGAGTGGGTCCAGAATAAAACAGTTATAAATATAAAATTTGCATTGGATGCTTTGCTTTGTCATCAGGTTTATGTTATTAGATAACACCATAAGATGACTTGCAATAAAAATATCTGTCCTCATTTAGTTCAAGTAACAGCTCTGGGAATTTATACCCTATTATGTCAGGGAGTATCTTAATAGTTTAATAAAGAAAAAGAAGTCAGTGTAATCACTGAGTGCTAGTGCTAATGAGGAGGGTATGGTGGTGCAGTGCAGCGCTCCTCACAGCAAGGACGTGGGTTCAATTCCCAGGTCCTTTCTATATTGTTTGCATGTTTTCTTCAATTCTCTATGGCTTTCCTCTCAAAACACAAAAATGAGGCAAGACACAAAAATGAGCATATATTGTAGATAATAAAGATAGATAGACATATTGTAGATAGTCTTCTAAGATTGAATATGTGAGCAAATGTAAATGTTTGTTTGCATTTTGATGGGAGCTGGGGTAGGCTCCAACAATACAAATCTTCCACCTCACCCTTGTAATGAGCAAAAAAAAAAATCATCCCTCATAATAAAACAATAAGGCACAAGAGGGCATGCCTAATATCACTTCCCGTAATGCATATTAAACAAATAAAAAACAAAGTTAGATTCATAAATAAAAAAATACAGATTAATATAAACTTCGAATTGATTCCCGATAAGCAGCAAATCTGTTAAAGCTGTTTTTGTAATTTATGGTGTTCTGTAATTTGGCTTCTAAATGGTTATTAGAGTTATTAGAGAAACCAGAATTCTAGTACTTAATACTAAGCGATCAGTGGTCACTGTAAAAAAAAATGACTCTTACATGGCGAAAGACAAATGTATCCAAAATTTTGCTTTTAATAAATGCATTTAATCAAACCTTGTTTTTTTTTTTTACAGCTAACTGGCTTTGTCATTTGTCCAGCTGTGACATTGACAATATTGCACACCTCTGACCACTTCACATTCGTATCAGTGCATGATGATCCAATGTTTTTTTTTAGAAACTGCATTCTCTAATTTGGCCACATGATGACAGTATTTTATTGTTCGACAAGCCGGAAACCTGTTATTCAGTGATTAATGGTCACCTTAAAAACTGGACATGATTCCGTAGTGTGAGACCAAATTATTAAACGCATTAACGCATTTGGGAATCAACTGTTTGTAACCGTTTTATAAAACCAAAGAGGCAGCTGATGTACATAAATCAAGGGAAAGAGGTATAACTATTTCACTTCATGTCATGCCTAATAACACCTCTTGCTCATGATTTATTAAAAATAATGCATTTCTCATCTCTTTTTGCTGTATTAAATGTGTATATCCATCCATTCATTATCTTCCGCTTTATCTTATATGAGGGTCGCGGGGGGGTTCCCCATGCCCATCCAGAGGGAGAGCGTTCCGGGCGCCCGGCAGATACACCCAGGACAGGGCGCCAATCTATCACTGGGCACACTCACACAGACACACTCTATATGGGGCAATTTGGAGAACTCAATTGACTTGATCCATGTTTTTGGACTGTAGGAGGAAGCCGGAGAACCCGGAGGAAACTCACGTGGACACGGGAAGAACGTGGAAACTCCACCCAGATGGGGATTCGAACCAGGAATCCCTAGTGATGAGAGGCCAATGTGCTAACCACTACGCCACCGTGCCACCCTAAATGTGTATCTTTTAACAAATGATTTAAACTGAACTAATAATTTCTGTGGCAGCACGGTGGTTTAGTGGTTAGCATGTTCTCCTCTCAGCACTAGGGATTCCCGGTTCGAATCCCCATCTGGGTGGAGGTTCCTTGTTCTCCCCGTGGGTTTCCTCCAATAGTCCAAAAACATGGATCAAGTCAATTGAGTTCTCCAAATTGCCCCATAGAGTGTGTTGGTGTGAGTGAGTGTGTGTGTGCCCAGTGATAGATTGGCGTCCTGTCCTGGGTGAATCTGCCCAGCGCTCTCGGCTGGATGGGCATGGGAAACCACCCGCGACCCTAATATAGGATAAAGCGGAAGGTAATAAATGAATGAATGAATGAATGAATAATTATTCCGTAGTGCAGAGCTCAACAGCACGAAATAATCGAAACTCGTCTCTTAAGCATTTCCTTTTAGGCAATTTTATTTAACAGCCCTCTCTCTGTTCTAAGTTCCTAATACAATAGTGTTTTATTTGCTCAGAGTCCATCGGTGCAGGTGAAGTGAAGAGCGTCCACGCAGGCAGTGTGAACACCCGCTGTACACAATTGCCCTTTTATACCATTCGTTAGTGAAACTAGGAGTCGATTCACCAAGAAGTCAACTGTTCTGTGATTCGCTGGAGTCGATTCCTCAGTTTTTTTTGTCTCGGGTTATTTCATCTTATGCTGGGTAAAATTAAAAACAATGTTTGCTACCTAAATTCCAATCAGCTTAAAGACTGTCTGTCCTAACCGTACACGTAGCTAAATTAGATGGCAAACAGTCCTCTGGCTCTGTGTCGTTTCTTGACGTGAACTCAAAACAGGATCCTGCTTACAGAGATTCGGCTCACAGGTGGATTTCCAGCCCGTTTAAAGGACTAAAAACGAAGCGCCATTAAAAACATGTCAACAGATTGAAAAAACTGTTCATTGCATTGTGATTGGGAGTGTGCGCGCGTTTACATCCACGTCTCAAAGACGCACATCGCGGTTTGGATACGGAATCAAATCGGAGTCGACTCCTAACAGTTATGGTGGAATCGAACAGACCGTCTGATTAGCGACGGTAACCGAATTTCCTCCATTAGCGAAATGAAACGGCGAATAAACTCCAATTATTCAACTATGGATATTTAATGGAGGCGACGCTGAACTACGTGTCGAGCTTGAGACAACCCAACAAAACGTCAACGTTTTGAGGAACGCGCACACCGACAGGGCAGGTTACAGTATAATGAACGTCCACTCGGTTTCGTGGACAGTAATGGCGTTTTAGTATTAAACAGTACGAATAACGTGATATGGTGTTATGCTTCGTTAAAAAGCATGAAGAGTTTTGAGTTTTCAGCCGAACTGTAAGTAGTCCATGACAGTTAGCATAGCGAGCTGAGCATTCAAACTCGGCACGTCATGTTTATTACAATGAACACCACCACGTTTTAAACTTGACACGGACACTAAACAGTTTAACAAGCTGTGCTGGGACGTGCGCTTCTTTCCAGTTATTACATTTCTTTCAGAACGTTTAATTTGATTTTGTGGAAGCGGTTAGCCGATAAGCTACATTGCACTGCAGCCTATATCACGTATAATGTAGCACAAACCAAAGGAAACGACTCACCTCTTTAATGTTGAAATAAATGCCTCGATCATCACTGGAGGGCAGATGTCACCCTCAAGGTGTTAAACGATGGACATGCATTACAGTGATTCTCCCACCCAGGAGCGCTGTTTGATACTGCCCATGTATGTGTGTACACACACACACACACACACACACACACACACACACACACACACACACACACACACACACACACGCTTAAAGTGAACACGTACCATAATCACACCACTGTAACAGCTGTACTGTTCACTGCAGTAAAACCTACACCCATCCTGAATTGGCAGGATCTCAACCTGAGAACCTCAATTTTTTTTTTTACTACAACTCTTAAACAGTGTAATGCCAGCTAACAATACACTTTATACATACACTTCTTGGCAACACTTTTCATGCAATGAAACCTCACTGGTTTGTTTAGATTGTGCAGTTGGAACAATTTAAATTTATCACTGGAGTCTTATGTGTAGAGTTTTTAGAGTTCTAGGGATGCATTTTCAGAAGCTTCCCTAGAAATGTGGATAAGGTTAACAGCTGACAGAATAAAATCCTCTTAAATTAGGAATAGACACTCCAATATGGCAAAATAATTGTGCTCAGTCTGCACAGATTCAAAGCACATACATGTAAATACAAATGCACCTCAAAAATAAGAGCAGTAAAGTCAACCATTTTAGTGTACTGAAGACATCTAGGACTGAATATATATTATATATTTTCCCTTATTTCTGAAAATGTATTTTATATTTATGTGTATAGGTAAAACATATTAAAATATTGATATTTATTATACATCAACACAGGGGATCCAGCTTCGAACCCCGATCTGAGTTTGCATGGTTTCAAGGTGCTGTCCTGGGTGTATCTGCATAGTGCCCAAACTATTCTCCCCCGCATTTTTGTGGTAGTATTTTCATTTTCATTTATACATATATTATCAGCACATCAACATATTTCTCTATAAATATATTTACATGATTATCAGACAGTCTTATCCAAAGCAAAATACAACTATTCCAACTTGGTAGGGGTCATACAGCATCCCTGAAGCACAGTAGAACTGTGATTTGAACCCACAACATTTAGATTGATAGCTCAGCACCCTAACCACTGAGCTACCTCACCCTAATAAGATGTCTGCTCGCTAAACTCTGTCCATTATTAACCCCGTCTAATTTAGCCTCCTTATCTAATGGGGCTATTAAGATAAAATTTTCAGGTGGGTAACAACCCAAGTAATCCACACATACATAAACCCAAAACATATGTGTACTAGAGTAGAATGACACAGTATTGACAAAGAAACATATAAAAATTTTATTTCATAAACTAGGTAGGTTAGTGGTTAGCACGATCGCCTCTCAGCGCTAGGGATTCCGGTTCGAATCCCCATCTGGGTGGAGTTTCCATGTTCTCCCCGTGTCTGCATGGGTTTCCTCCGGGTTCTCCAGTTTCCTCCCACAGTCCAGAAACATGGATCAATTGAATTCTCAAAAAAATGGCCCCATATAGAGTGTGTCTGTGTGTGTGAGTGTGTGCCCAGCGATGGATTGGCGCCCTATCCTGGGTCTATCTGCCCAGCGCCCGAAACGTTCTCCCCTGGATGGGCATGGGGAACCCTACTGCGACCCTAATAGAGGATAAAGATAATGAATGAATAAAACTTAGTAGAAAAGCCTTTTTCTTTGCTAATGACAGCAATAAGACACCTTCTGTATGAAGAAACTAGTCGCAGGTGTTGTTTAGGTTCGATTTTGGCTCTTTCTGCCACAGAGTGTTATATTGTGATGGTTTCAGAAGCATCTTATATGAATTCAGATTTTCAGCCCCGTCAGCTCTGTCTAAGTCACGCAATGGACTGATCTAGAAGCTTTATTTTCATAAACCATTTTTGTTTCCTTGGCTGTGTGCTTGGGATCATTGTCTTGCTGAAATGCAAACCCTGGTTTCACCTTTAGGATCCTGGTAGATGACATCTGATCAAGAATGTCTCAGTGCATTTCTATTTATCTATCTTTTTTTCCTGTCAGTACCAAATAATGTTATTTTGCAGTGATGTGCAGTGCCATTACTCCACCAAACATGGTGTCTGCTATGGCATAAAAAGTGTTGAATCTTGCTCTTATCAGACCAACCTATATTTTTCTAGTATATTATAGGCTTGTCCAAATGTCATGCAGCAATCTTTAAACAAGCTTCAACATGATCATTCTTCATTAATGGTGTATAAACAAGTTTGTTACTTATGGTTTTCTTTAAAACAACTTTAGCTACTAAATCCTGATCTTTCTGAAGCTCTTACTGAGTGATCCTTGGTTCTACTGATTCACTGACAGAAATTTAGCATGGAGCACCTATGGTCATAGACAGTTTATAATGAAATAATGTTCTTTACCCCTCTAGATAATGGCTTCAGTGGGGTGCATTGGAACGAACATTCAGAAGTCTGTATATAATACCAAAAAGGTCTTAAGCCAGCACGTTGGTTTTACACATAACGAAAATTTCTTGTGTCACACTTTGATAACGATAACCCTTTTTATAGGCCATCAATCAGAACTAGGGATGTTTTTGTAATTAATTGCAATCACAAACCTAACAATTAATTTACAAAAGTTACAGATGTTAATTATTGTAAAAAGCGCTTCAACATTGTCATGACAATGTTTCTTTCAAATAAATTTTTTTTACTCTGATCTTCACAAAATAATTTTATATTTTTTGTTAAAAGAATATTTCGTGTTGATATTCAGGAAAAGACCTGTTATGAAATAAATAACAAACCTAAGAAACCATTGTTACTGTGCACTTTTTTGGTAAAGTAATTCATTGCAAAATAATTGAATAATCGTGATAATCTTTTAGGCAATGTAATCATCTGTATTCGTCTCATCCCTAATCGAGACTAAACCTGATTTGCACTGATTGTAGCTGGACTGATCTCTCACAACTGACAGATTTTACCTGCTTGGCTTTTCATGCTTGTTGGATCTCATTTTCTTCATGTTAAATACTTTAAATCAAAGACTTGTGAAGATGTGTGGATTACTTGGGTTGTTACTAATATCTGAAACCTTTATGTCAGGATCCCAATAAGAAATATATTAAACAAGAAATACTTGGTATACAATACTTATTTCTACCACTGTATGACAATTTTGCTAGACGTCAGTGTCCCTAACTTATATTTATCATAAGATCGGTAAACCAAGAGTGACTCACATTAGGTGAATTTGTTCACCTAAAATGTGTTCATTAATTAGGATTCTTATTACAAAAATGATGACAATAGAGCTGTAATTATTTATGGTAGCTTTACTTGTTACCTTTTTACTTTAACTAAAGTACATGTTTTTCATAGTTGGCCAACAAAATTGCTTAACTGTAGCCTTTAGGTAAATTTAATGAACAGCAGAGGGCACTATAAAACCATATATGCATATACAATACGGCCCAATGAATTAAGAGTTGGATATTAAAATATTAATATCTTGTGCTGTTTTCCTGAAAGCTGGTGCACGGGGAATTTAATCATGAGCTTTTTATAATGTGTGCACATCCAAAACTTAACTGTAATGTGTCAGCTGCTTTCTTTTGCCATTAGAATATGACAGTGGGAATGACAGCTCTAATGATAAAGACCTCCTTTTACAGCGGTGACGGGGACAGGGCACTCAAACAAAACCATGTACACAGAGACTTCTAACAGGACTGGTACTCTCAGATAGTTGTGATGACATTGATATTCTACAATGTCACTGCAGCATTTATTTTTGCTTTTAGGACCCAAGCAGAAGCAATAAAAACTAACAGAAATTCTATTTGATTTGATTTTCATCAGTGACTATTCCAGGTGGTGCCATGCATTCAGATACCTGATAGCAAAATTCCCAGTCATCCTTGTTATTAAAAGTGTTAAAAGTATGATTAATCACTGCAGAAATTATTTACACCATTTCCATCAGTTTAGTGTTGCACATGATTGAGTCGAGTCATTTCAGAGACTCATCTCATTATCTTCTGCTTATACCTCTACTCCAGTTAAGGGATGGGGGGGGATGGGGCAATGGTTTCCCTTGCCCATTCAGGGAAGAACGTTTCAGGCACTGGTCAGGACCGTGCCCCAATCCATGGCTTAGCGCACACACACACACATACACACAATATATATAGGGGCAATTTAGAGCAAATTTACCGTAAATCCATATTTTTGGACTGTGGGAGGAACCGGAGAAAACTCAATTGGGACATGTCTAGATATGGAACCTCCACCCAGATCGGGATTCGAACCTGGATTCCTAATACTAGAGTGCGCCACCCACCGCCCTCTAAAAAACTGCTTGGCTCCAGCAAAAGCATTTGAAATTTTGACAAATAGATCACACCTCTTGATTCTAGAATTGCATTTTTTTCCCAGTTTAATTGTGTATAGAATTAAACACATAACCAGGTATTTCAGACAGTTGTATGCTTTCAGTGTTGTGGGAACAGTTTGGAGACCAGCATGACTGTGCCCTAGTGCCCTTAGTCCATATAGGAATATAATTGGGTAATTTTGGTGTTAAAGAACTCAACCCCATCAAACACCTTAGGGATTTTTTTAGATGACACTCCAAAATAGAAATTGTTTTATAGAAAACATTGGCTTTAGTATAGCAGGATAATGTTATACCAGTTCAAAATAAGACATCAGAAAATCTACTGTAACGTCCAGGTATCTCAGTACTGTTGTCCTTAATGTATAGATGAGAAATGAGAGGGCGGCACGGTGATTAGTATGTTCTCCTCTCAGCACTAGGGATTCCCGGTTCGAATCCTCATCTGGGTGAAGTTTCCATGTTCTCCCCGTGTCTGCGTGGGTTTTCCTCCGGTTTCCTCCCACAGTCCAAAAACATGGATCAAGTCAATTGAGTTCTCCAAATTGCCCCATATAGTGTGTTTGTGTGTCTGTGTGTGTGCCCTGTCCTGGGTGTATCTGCCCAGCGCCCGAAATGTTCTCTCCTGGATGGGCATGGGGAAGATGCGGAAGATGATGGATGGATGTATAGATGAGGACATTTAGCAGCACAGTCATTTAGCAGCACAGTCAGTTTCTCAGCTACTTAGTATTAATCATTTCACTAAGATCACAAGGCTACATGCTTGTTCTTATTTGAATTTTAAGTAATAAGTCTGATTGAGAGTCAGTCCCACTAACTAGATGCTGTTGCAATATGCAACACTGAACTTACGAAACAACATGCACATATACTGAACACAAGTTATGCTTAATAAAAAAAAGGCACAAACAGTTTAGGAAAAAAAGGAACAAGTATTTATTGGTTCTGTCCTTTAAAGAACCCAAGAGCACATCTCTCTGCAATGAGGGGTCACAGTGCTGGCATGGGCCACGTGACAGCGAGGCTGGATACAGGAAAGGAGGATGCAGGTGTGCTGTCATGGCACAGACTGATATCAACTTAATGGTCACTAGAGGACATTCACACTCACCAGAACTCATTTGCACACTGTCTGTTCCATCCGACAGCTTCAAATCTCAAACATGGTTGTGCATATATGCATATGAATATGCATATATATATATATATATATATGTTTCTAAGATATGAGGCCAGTTGCTTGTACCGAAATAACTGAGGACACTTAAAATACACACTGTTTTAGTACCATTATCTGATGGCAGCTAAATTGAGCAGAAAAGAAAGAGATGCAGGTTGGAGGTAAGACAGTTTGCACCAGCACAGATTGCTTTGTCTTATGGAGGATTAAGCAGAATGTGTTTTTCATGTTTGAGATGGATAAAGTATTTCTCTATTTTATATTTCTATATACATGTGGAATCAAGGTTTTGAAATCACGTGCTGGCTGTTAAAAGTCTGCAAAAGTCGGCAGCTTGGTGTGTTTTAAAGAAACTATTTTAATGCTTGGCCAAAAAGAATGAAAAAAAATGGGGAGAACCATTCTAATGAACTTAAATGAAGAAAGAACCAGAGTCCTCAGAGGAAAGCAGACTCGACGGCCCGGGATGTGTCAGATTGGTGGGTTGTTATATCCAGGATTTCTAACTGCCACTGCAACCGTGACTAACACTGCAGTTGTTAAGGCTCTAGGACTGGTGGCGGGGAAAGAGAGCAGGCTGGCATGTGGCTTCAGTGTTTCTCTTTCCTCCCCAGTTTTCAGTGTTTATAAAACCTCTAGAATCTAACTGATGTGTTGCTTAAAAAAACAAAACTAAACAAAAAAACAACAAATGTCGGAATGTAACATGTATAGCATGTGACCTCTATGAGGCCTTACTTAGACTGTGGTGAGAGCTGTCAATTGTGGAAAATATCATCGGCAGTTGCTACTTTTACATGAGATGGACATTATGTTGGCCTTTTGTATTATATTAACAAAATGTGTCACAGTATATGTTGCACAGATTGCAGATAATGACAGAACTTTTGAGATTTAATCGACTGCATGTATAATGGAGTATTAGTCCTCTTAATCTAGATTTGCATCACATTGTGAGAAATGTTAAAATAAAAAAATCACATCATTCATATTTCCTGCTCCCACATTATATAATTTTTTCTAGGTGTTTTTTTTTAGTTCCTTTGCCACATGTACGATGGGGAATTGTATGCTTCCGGCTTTTAGTTAAAACCGATTGAGGTCTGTTCAAAGATGGCCATGCCTCAGTGCACAAAGCAAGGTCCATAAAGATATGGTTAGGTGAGTTTTGGTGTTGAAGAACATGACTTGCTCTCACAAAGTCCTGACCTCTACCACATCAAACAATATTGTGATGAATCAGATCAGAGATTTTAAGCCAGGTCCTTTTATCCAACATCAGAATCCTACCTCACAAATGCTCTTTTAAATAAATGTGAAAAACCCCCCAACAGCAAAAAAAATCAGAACGGATAGCTCCACACAGGCTCCGCCCACTTCCTCAACCATGCCAGTCTGACTTCATCTGGATTTTTAAGCCCAAACCTCACTGTATTGTGGTAACACCAGCCTTTAACCAATATTGCCCTTCTCACAAAGAATGTGTAAGCACACACACTTGGCCCATCTAACTTTCCTTGCATAACACCAAATTCTTTCCTTGCTTATTCCACTCCATATATCAGAAAGATGCTGCTCTAAGCAGGATCATGTTCTCCTTCTCATGTAAACAGGTTGTGAAGGTCCAGAAGAATCCAGCAGGTTTTTTTCTTTTTAAAATAATAAACTGCTGAACCCTTAAAGCTCATGTAATAAACTATAGAAAGGCAGCAATTATTAGCTTTTAATACTGTTGAGTAAAACGTAGCACTAGGATTCATCACCTCCCTTCTGGCGAATCAGTGGTTCAGAATAACTCAATATACTCCTTCACCTGTTCAAAGACTGAGCAACATGTGAAGTTAAGTATGTTTGGGTATTGCCGGGGGAGAAATGAATAGAGAAAAAAATAAAAAAGAGGGGGGAAAAATGGATAGGAATTAGATTGTGCTTTTGGACGACTGCCGCATGAGCTGCTCTTCTGCTATACTGTAATGCTTTATAGTTGTTCTAAGCTTATTACACCTACACTTTTGTTCCCAACAGAGCTGTGTGCAAACAGACTTTGGACAACTAAAAAATAAACGGAATAGTCTAGAACTATTTACATATTGTAATGAAATCCATAACACCATTCAAAATCCTAAAGCACATTCTGTTTACAAGGACATTTCTGCCAATTGTTTAAATGACACTGCTGTACCTGGATCCTGATTTTTATTCTGCTATTCAGTCAGTAGAAGTCAGTTGTAAATGCATCCACTGGTGGAACAAATTCATTTTTATTATTCTTACACTAACTATAAAAGAAGGATGCTTGCATCTTAAGATGCACTTAAAAATATTTGGACACCCAAACTGAATTACTGACTGCAAAACTGTGGAAAATATCTGGGTAAGACTGTTCTTTCAACAAAGAACTGTATGGAAGAACAGAAGATACACTGCATAGAAACTTGAATGAACCGAACAGTAACTCTCAGGTAAAACCGTAATGAACTGTAATTCATAGATAACCTTAAAAAAATAAAGATTGATTTTCTCCAAAGAAATCCAACTTAAGTAGGTCAGCTGTCCACATACATATTCAGCCATCCACGCCCTCCAAAAGCCAACTGCAGTAACCTTCTGACATGCTTTGTCCTGTGTAAGGATTTCAGCTGGAATAACCTTACTAGTACCAAACGGAAGTCAGCTTTGGTATTCTGCCTTTGATATTTTAATCATCTAAGATGCTCATATTACTCATCTGAGATTGTAACAATTAATTAAACTATCCCTGTGAACCAATACACAGCAAAGCACTCCATAATATCAAATCTAATATTCTCGAGTTGTTCAGACTTAAACAAGCATTATAACATCAAAGAAATCCAGTCAAAAAATATATTTTGCTTATTAAAATTCTTAAAGCTGAATGAAAACAAAAACAAAAATTACAACATATGGAATTATTATAACAATAATTTAAGCTCTTGCAAAAGTGGAGTAAAGTAACTACACTGTGAGGTCAAATTTGGCCAACCTGTGTATACTGTACACCGTCACAAGTTTTCTGTTACTCAAATTTAACCTGTGTGTAGTTACTGCAGTTCGGCTTTGTATGGGAGACTAGTGTTCAAGGAAGGAACTTGCATTTCATACCCACTAAATTAATATTACCACTTTAAAATAAAAATCAATATTGCACATGTGATTCCACTTTGCATATCTATAATAGAATTTAAATATAGCCAATTTGTAAAAAATGACAAGAAGGTCCTTGTAAACTGAAGCGTGAAAGTAAATTGTAAACACGCAAAACTAACAAATTAAAAGCAAACACAGGACACGTCAAAAGATATCAAAAAATAAAATACAAACTAAACATAATGTAACAGACATTTAAAAACATCCAACAAACACAACTTGCCTTACCTAATAAGACTGCAAATAAAAAAACAAACTAAAACAACCAAGTCAATTTAAAAAATGTAACAAAAAGCTCCTGCATTGTAGTTCTTACTGGACGCGCTGACATGCATGCACCCAACAGCCCTCTCACCATCCCAGTTCTTACTCCTACCTCCAACTGGGGAATGGACAAAATGGCCATGACATCACAAGTAGTACTTAACTCGTTCACAGCTTTTGAATGTTTGATCCCTGGTGGACAATGTTGAACATCGTCAAAGTTCTGAACACAACCTTTACCTGGAACAAAGTAAACAAGCTCAGTGTGGAACAAAATACTTTAACACACTGTTTAAAGCCTCAGTCGTACCAATAAACCAGGCAGCACTTCATGCAGAACTCAGCAGTTCTTCCCTCACTTTCACAATTCAGCCAGGGTTGTGAAATTCACAATTCGGTTTTCTCTTAAAGACGTAAAAAGCTTAAAGAGAAAGAATGAAAAACAAAAAAACAACAAACAGGTGCATGTGCCCCCCAAAGAAACAGAAACCAAAATGCATCATACCCGATATGTAAGCACATGCAGTAATAATATACAAGAAAAAAAAATACATAAGTAAACAAACGCATTCTGTTTGGAATTCATCAAGTCACAAAGCCCTTTTAGTTTTTTTTGTAATTTTTTTTTTTTATAATTGTTGCAGTTAAGTGTGACTCTTGCTGGCTGCAGTCAACGCTGTGTGTGGAAAATGTGGCGTCACGCTCACTTGAGCTCAACTCGGGCGCATGAAGAGACAATCAGTATGTGCGAATGTGTGTGAGTGTGTGCAAGGATTTTGCCTAAAAGTGGAAAACCCAAACAGTTCTTTGTAAAACCAGTCCAAAAGTTTCCCCTGCTCGGTTTTGGCTCCGTGCGAATGGAAGGAGCACGACTCAGGGGATGAAATGACGGTTATGAAAATGAGTGATGTGAAGAGGCTTTGAAGTGGTGCACAATCTTATGAAATAAAAAAGTGATGAGGGTACGAGAGCTGAGATCAAGCGACAAAGCTCCAGAGAACAGGAAACCCTCACAGACTGAGAGATGGTCTGACTGTGGTGCTGAGGAGAAGACTGAGGAGGGCGAGAGGAAGGGGAGAGGGTTCAAGCAGTGTGGTCCACACACTCGCGCACATACAGACCCACTGACACTCGCTCGGTAAGGCAGTGGTGGTGCACGGCTTTGCAGTAAGATTCCGGTTCAGTGATGGCAGTGGATAAGCTACTGTAAAAGTATTCTTTCCGCACTTTCCACTTGCCCTCGCGCTCCGTTCTCCTTGCTCTCTCAACTGCTCATATTCGTCATGTCCATTTTTTGAAAGTTCTCTCCTTCGGCTTACGGCTCATTCGAAGGACATTAAGTTTGCTGGAACCTAGGAAAGAAATAAGCTTATTAAATACAGAACTAATCTGTGAACAAATGAGAAAACACACTGTTTGAAACATGACTTAAAATACACACAAAGAAAAACAATGGGAACATTTACTTATTTATTTATTTACTTTTAATGCAGTGGTTTTGTAAGAGATGTGCTTTTAGTTGTTGTAATATGATATGATATGAAAAATCTGTAAAATGTTTATTTTCAGAACACACGTTGGCTTAGCATGTTCTCCACTCAGCTCCAAGGTTTCCCGGTTCGAATCCTAATCTGGGTGGATTTTTAATGTTCTTCCTGTGTCCGCGTGGGTTTCCTCCGGGTTCTCTGGTGTCCTCCCACAGTCCAAAAACATGGATTAAGGTTAATTGATTTCTCCAAATTGCCCCATATAGAGTGTGTTCGTGAGTGTGTGTGCCCAGCGATAGATTGGCACCCTGTCCTGGGTGTATCACCCGAAACGTTCTCCCCTGGTTGGGCATGGGGAACCACCATGCGACCCTAGTAGAGGATAAAGAGGAAGATAATGGATGGTTGGATGTTTATCTTCATGTACTTTTGAGTTTTTTAATGTTTAATATTTGTAGTCCGGGAGGTCGTGCAGAATAAGAAATTCATAGTGATGTTAATACACTGAGGGTGTTGTCCTCCACATTTAACCCATCAGTGCAGTCAAACAATCACACATACACATGCCTTGAGCGGTGGGCAACCTTTAATGCAGCGCCCGGGGAGCAATTGGGGTCAGGTGCCTTGCCAAAGGTCACTTCAGCCATAGTAGGCTGGTTCCCTAACAGTAAACCCATGACGGCTCCAGCAGTTACATTGTACATTTAGTACAATATAACTGCTGTTTCTTGTGCTTAATACAATAAATTCTTGAATCTTATGTGTTTAAAACTATGGATCAATTTAAAAAAAAACTGATAAAAACATACATTTGTGCCTAAAAGTTTGTATACCCTTCAGATTATCCATAAATGTGACCTAAAACTTCATAAAAAATTTAAACAAGTTTTAAACGTAGACAAAGATAATCCCAGAAACGAAAAATATAAAGCTATATGCAAGTCATTTGTTTATTGAAGAAAATGATTTGATATTACATATAGGTGAATGGAAAAGGTATGAAATTCAAATTAAATATTTGACCCCGTATTATTCAAAGAACAGGGATCTGTTGATTGGAATCAGAAGAAAAAGTTTACAATACAATTATTATTATTATTTTAAAAAAAAAAGAAAAGGATGTGGATGATACAAAATCCAAATTCACTCCAATTCATAATTACCCTCCCAAGATTCCAGGAGAAATTGATAATATTGAACATCTAACATAAAAAGAGCAAGGTGTAAAATAGTCCACAAGATCATAAATGAACTTCTAAGCAGTTACAGACCTTTTACACACTGGCAAACATTAACCTTTATAAGTCCACCACCCGGAGAACAGTAATCAACTGTGGTGTGCGCATAACAGGGTTAAAAGTATATAGTCACTGTTCACTATTGCTGCCCATCTGCAGGTTGCTAAAGCTCACTTGGACAAGCCAGAAGGTTTGTGAACAATGTCCTGATATTAATACAATAAAATTGTTGTAAAGGTATGAGAAAATAGAATTATTTCACCAACATAACAAAGCTGATGCTGTTTTGTACACAAATAGGCTAAAATTCCTTCAAGCCAAATGCAGGACTAAAACAAAGGTTTAGCTGCAGTTATTGCTTTGGCCGCCCAAGGAGGATGAGTCCCCTACTGAGTCTTAGTCCTCTCAAGGTTTCTTCCTTAAAATAACAACATAACGGGGAGTTTTTTCTTGCCACTGTCTCTATGGCTTGCTCTTTGGGGCTTTTCATTCTGTAAATTTGCTTTGTGACGACGTACTGTTGTAAAAAGCGATATATAAATAAATAACTTGAACTTGGGCTGATGGGTGGAGTCACAGGTTCATATACATTTGTACAGATATATAATATTCATTCATTGTCATGAATGAATTTCTTCAACTACGTGTTTGTGTACTTTCAGGACTCTAATTCCATTAAGTTAAAGTTACACTGACCTAAATGAAGTTTACAAACTATTAAGCACATACATGTATGTATGTATGTATGTATGTATGTATATATGTATGTATGTATGTATATATACACACATATACACACTACTATATATAACTACTGCTATAAAACTATATACTATACTATAAAAACTAGCAAAGTTTTCCTTAAATGGTTTAATTTTTTCCCCTTGTATTTAAAATGTCATAATTAAGTAAATAAAATATGCAGTTATTTAGTCATTAATTTCAATAAGGCACGAATGCATTTTAATTCATTGTTTACAAAGTATTAATCAGGGACACTCATGTGCAAAATTGGAAAATGACAAAAAGTTTGACTCAAACAAAGAAATGTAATTACATTCACTTCAACAAAGGAAAAAACGTAAGTCACTGGATCGTTGCTCTGAACCCTGAAGCGATTAGTTTCATTTCATTTCCTATTAGTGAGGAAACAGGAGGTGGTATTTTTGAGGATGCAGCAATCACAATTTCTGAATTCCAATACAGTATTTCGTTTAGACAATTGAAATGTTTTAAACTTGTCACTAGTCCTCGGCTAACACTGCTGACCAATTTACATTTGTATCAATGCGACAGGTTATTTAAAAAACTATCATACTACTGCATCCGAAGATGACTGAACGAAGATGCTGAAGCAGCATTCTTGTGAGCGCCAAACAACTGAAATGTGTGGAACTAAAATGATGCTGTTCCAGGGAGCCCTCTCAACTAAGTAGAGTCTGCAGTATCTGCCCCTTTTATTTCTGCTGCTATAGTCAGTTATGCCGGAGTCACATGATACACTATGTCAGTTAATTACTTAATGTGTTTTATCAGCTCTAACTTCTTTTCTTGTCTGTTACTTTTGAGGTGTTGCCAGTTTACTGGTAGAGTCGTCAGCTCTTCATCCATGGTTTTACCGAAGCACTGCAGCTACGACGGTTACTGGATATTAATTTGCAGCCCTGCAGCACGCCCTCAATGGACTTACATATAGTTTTCCAATTGTTATGAGTTTTTCCATTTGTTAAATACAGTCACCTAATCTCGACACAATCTGTACAATAGTATCCCACACTGTTGACATTTGCATTACATTACATTTGGTCATTTAGAAGACAGGGTTTATCACAACATCCCTGGAGCAATGAGGGTTAAGGGCCTTGCTAAAAGACCCACATTGGTAACTTCAGTGGACCTGGGATTTGAATCCCCAAATTTCAGATTGATAGCCCAACACCCTATCCACTGATCCACCGCGCCCTACTGTTGTTGCCGCCCGGCCGCTCATGGAGGATGAGTCCCCCACTGAGTCTTTGTCCTCCCAAGGTTTCTTCCTTAAAATAAAAAACGACAAGGAGATTTTTCTTGACACTGTCGCTTTGGCCTGCTTTTTGGGGTTTTAAAGGCTTTTAACTCTGTAAAGCTGCTTTGTTACAATGTACTGTAGTAAAAAGCGCTATAGAAATAAATGACTTGATCTTGAACTTACTTGATACAGGGGGTAGAGATTCAGAACAACTCACAGTGTGTGTGAATGTGTGTATAAGTGTTTCAGATACTGTGCATAAAAGCGCTGATAAGTCCTTTTTTCTCAAACCTGTGGCATGATCCATAGTGATCAACCAACATTCACTGTGCACAACGTATTGGGCACGCCTGCTTTAATGTGCAGCATTCAACTTACTAAATGAGGTCTTGTTAAGTGTTAAACATTAAATTTGTCAACTTAAAGAGACAACCGGTTCAGGGTTCCTTTCTGTTTGACTGGAGATGTACATTATTTCCATGTTTCTTTTACCTTTTAAAGACTCATCATGTTAGTTAATTCTAATTCTACTAATAAATGACATTTAACATGTTAAGATTTTAAGAATTAAGAAGGTGTTATCACAAGTGCATTCCATTCCCTGCTTAAGGTTTTGATACCAAGCTACTGAGGCTTTTAAGGTGATTATGTCATAATAACATAAACAATGCCCCCCCCCCCACACACACACACACATTACCTGTTGCCTGTTGCTTTGACAAGCTGCACTGAGATGCTTAAACCACAACAACGCATTAATTCTGTTCCCTGCTTGGAATTTGTAAGAGTTTCCTGCAAAAGAGAATGCGCACGCACACACACACACACACACACACACACACACACACACACACACCTAATCAAGACATTTATTTTTCTTTCAATGATTATTTTGATGATCAACCCTCTTGGGATCAACCCACCAGCTATAACCAGCTATAGTGTTAATAATGAAGCCTTATAATGCGTTAAACATTGAAATATTACACAGGTATACCTAAATATCAAAGTATATTACTTTCCTGAACTGCGACATAGAATATGTGTATAATATATAATGATGTCCTGACTGTTGATGCTGCCTGGGCGCTGAAGGAGGATGATTCCCCCTACTAAACCTTTGTAAAATAAATTAATAATATAGTAATAATTCATTCATTCATTATCTCCCGCTTTATCCTCTAGTAGGGTCGCGGTGGAGTTCCCCATGCCCATCCAGGGGAGAATGTTTCGGCGCTGGGCAGATACGCTGGGCACACTCACTCACACAAACACACTCTATATGGGGCAATTTGGAGAACTCAATTGACCTTGATCCATATTTTTGTACTATGGGAAGTAACCAGAGAACCCGGAGGAAACCCACGCAGACACAGGGAGAACGTGGAAACTTCACCCAGATTGGAATTCGAATCTGGAGTCATCAGCACTGAGAGGCAAACGTGCTATCCACTAAACCAGTGTGCTGCCCGCTTTTACTTATATGCTCACATTAAAATATAATTTAGAAAACAGTGGAGGTTCATCTCTGGCTATTTTTAATCTTAAATGCTTGCTGGTGTTTTACATGCAACATACAGCTTCATCTTTGCACGGTACATTTTTAGCTTACATTGCTTGATGAAGCAAAATGTGTATGGTAATGATTTCTAATGCATTCCTGAGTACATGGCCATCACAGACGCATGATGGCTTCTCAAACACTGCTGCCTAATAACTTAAATATCACAAAGATCGCAGCCATCTTCCCCTTGAGTTTTTGACATAGCGATTTCCCCTGACTCTGAAATCTAACAGAAATTATGAACTGTGAATAATAAAAGACTACTTCTTGTTTCGGCTGTTGCCATTAGGGGTCACCACAGTGGATAAATTATTCTTCTTTGTCTTTGGATTTCCTCTCCTCCTCCTGCCTGGTGGCTCCTTCTTCAGCATCATTCTGCCAATGTAAATCTCATCCCTCCTTTGTAACTTTCTAAACCACCATGTTGTTCTCAAAATGTCATGCCTTTGCCATTAATAAACTCATTCCTGACCTTTGGAATTGTATATGAAAAGTATTAAGAACCCATTCAACTCCCACTTACCATGTTCAGAGTCAGTCAGCAGGAAGACATCAGGATGCTCTGGATCATCAGCCATCATGGCCATCAATCCCACCACAGATACACACTTACTGGAGGTGGACTTAAACTGAAAGAGAGAGATGGTTTGTTTAAGAACATCTGCCTTTGGAGCGTCAACATTTACAACAAAGTGTGTTAACACTGACAGATTACCCAGCTCAACATTTACATATCAACCTACAATTGGACAGCTTTCAATTTATGATTTGCTACATGTGACTATGATTAGCTCACTGACTGGCAGCTGGCCTGGTACCGATCTCATACATCTTATTATTCAGACAATGTAAGCAACAAGAGTAACTGCTAATCATCCTGTCATTTAAAAGCACTTTTCAAATTCGTTTTTTTTTCCAAAAGGTTTGCGCTGCCTGAGGCTTCTATACAATTATTGGACTTAAGTTAAATGCAGCAGATCAGATGTACGAGATTACATACATTCAGAGGACTATTCAGCATGATGAAAGCAGTGGGACCCCTAAACCTGAAACTGTACTACTCTACTTGGTAGTGAGTATTTTACTCTTTTACTAAAATTAAAATCTGATTTTGGTACTCACATGCTTCCTCTCAGTGGCTTTAAGAGATTTGGCAGTATAATAGTAGAGCTGAGTACCACACAGCGCGACCCAGTACTTTGTCCATGCAGCCACCTAGTGAGACCAAGACAAAGCGATTGATCACAGGTACAATAGAACCATATGACATGTAAATACATGTGTTTCTCTCAGAGCCGTTTCTGCCTGATGTGCCCTCCTGACTGTATTTTCAACTGGCTATATTCTATATAATTACTAATTACAATTACTATGCAATTACTGACTGCCTGTATTGTTACTATGACCTGTATTTTCTTTTTAACAGATATCCTGTACTTAATAACTAATTTCTGTATAATTAATCTTTAAAGTTGTATTGATGCCGCAAAAGACGACATCTACTGAGTTGTGGTGCTGTTAAAATTTCTATGGCTTATATAGTATCATATTTTTACCACTGTCATGTCATTTTTTGTGTATTATAATGTCAAGCAACACTAAGAAACAACTATGTGTGTCGTATATGCCTAGTCAAAGTCCCGTAGCGTCCAACATATCCAAAAATACTTGCAGCTATATATAAATTACTGATATTTGTGGAGCGAATAGCGAATTATCCATGCACATTGAAGTTATTCATTATAAAAAATAAATAAAGAAATAAAAAAAAGCATGGTCTGTAAATGAATTGATGCAAATCCGCCAACATACTATTACAATTTGGAGCCATGAGCCAAAGAAACAAAAAATGCCATGAGGGAAAAATATATAGCACACCAAATATCATTGTCATTTGTAACCTTAAAACCCGGGGACTTTGCCTAGGTGAAGGAGTTATTATGTTAAAAATGCCATTATATTAACTTCAAAAATAGTAGTGGTAATAGTAATATTAATATTAAAAAAAAATAAAAATTATATAAGTAATAATAATAATTATTATTATTACAATACATTACAATAAACATTTACTTGTCATAAATAATTTGAGGCTCCATATATTAAATACATTTACAATAAAGAATACATATGATACAAAATGTATTTAAAAAAAACATTTTAATCTAAATAATGTAATGATTTTCCAGTATTAAATATATCTTGTCCTGTTATATAAATTATGTCTCATGAACAATTTAACTTTATGATCATTCGGTTCCAAAAGTTTACTATTTTAAGTTTCTTACACATTGTGTATGTGTGTTTATCTGTGCACGTGCATATGCATGTGCACCCTCGTGTTTTGGTTTTAGCTAGTAAAACTGAACAGAATTTTATAGTAGAGAATAAATAACTTTGTACTTTGGCAACATCCTGTGGTATACCAGTAACCTGGGAGCAATTCCCTACTTACACACTTCCTCGACTCAATGGCAACACAGAGCTGACTGCCCATAAAGCACAGTATCAATCTTTTCTGAACCACAGGAATGACCACACCGGTTATACTGGGCTGTAAGATCAGAACAGCTTTACTCCAAAATGTGCTGAGTGAGGTCATGATATTAGACATGATTTATTACAGATCCCAAGACCGAAATTACATAACTTTTTAAAAGACTTACAAATGTCTACAGAAAACGGTGCTGGTCCGAAGCCACACGGATTGTGAAGGACTTCAGTTATCCCAACAACAAACATTTTACCCTATTGCCATCAGGACAGCGTTTTCGTTCACTGAAGGCAAACACAGAGAGGATGAGGAGGAGGAGCTTCTTCCCAAATGCTATTTGGAGCATGAACAAGGACTAAACGGACTACATGGACACAAATCCCACCTACATCACCTTCATAAAGCTAACTAACTTTTAACTCTGCACTGCATTAGTTATACAATTTTAAACAACTTTTATAAAAAAATTTCGGATCTTTACAGCTGGCATATTTGTATAATTCTTTTTTTTTTACTTTGTATTATCATTCATTCATTCATTCATTATCTTCCGCTTTATCCTCTATTAGGGTCGCGGTGGGGTTCCCCATGCCCATCCAGGGAAGAACGTTTTGGGCGCTGGGCAGATACACCCAGGACAGGCCGCCAATCTATCGCTGGGTACACATTTCACACACAAACACGCACACAGAAACACACTATATGGGGCAATTTGGAGAACTCAATTGACTTGATCCATGTTTTTGGACTGTGGGAGGAAACTGGAGAACCCAGAGGAAACCCACACGGACACGGGGAGAACATGGAAACACCTCTCAGATGGGGATTTGAACCGGGAATCCCTAGTGCTGAGAGGCGAACGTGCTAACCACTAAGCCACCGTGCCGTCCTACTTTGTATTATCGTAAAATATATATATTTTTTTGCTTACGTTTTTTGTAATTTCAACTTTTACTTTTTATTTCTGAGAAGTCATAAAAGAACTTCACTGCTGGCTGTACTGTGTAAGACTATGCATGTGATAAATAAACACATTATCATTTGATTGCTCAGTTTAAATAACCATGTACTGAGTCAAGGAAAAAAAAACGATCGGCCACTTAATTTAAAATGGCTGTACCTGTGGCAATACATGAAGAGTTAAAGTGGTACTGATGGTACATTATTAATCAAATATTGTGTTTGCGTTTTGGGTGTTGCCATTAGTCTGGTGCAGCTTTAGAAGCACAGCTCCCTATTTTCTTACAAAGTAACCATTGGTTGTCATCCTTACTACCATTACACCTGACCTCTACTGGCTGATAAAGATGCTCAATGTAAACAAAGTAAACTGTGACACACTCATTGCAACATAGTAGGACGTCAACATCTCAATTTAAAAAACGTGTATTTCTAGAAATTAAATCTAATTGGCTGAGCTGTTTGTCCAGCCGTGACATTATTGACAATACCGTATACTGTACTCTATACAATACTGTATAGAGTAAAAATGCATTTATATTTGCACTTCGAAACATGAAGATTAGCAATGTTATGTCTGATAGCTGCCGGTGTGCACTCGGTTGCTTGGTAACAGAAATGAAAACTTATTACCGCTTGTTTAGTTTCAGGATTCCCAGGCTAGACAGACGACAAAAAGATAATTTTTTATTAGAACAGACACAGCCCCCAATCACAGCAACCCTCTGACAGGTTCAACATGTTCTCGTGAGCTGAAACATAATCTGTTTGGGGGGAACAGGGACATTGTTAGTCGTTTCCTTGCTTTCTTTAATTCATCCATCATGTTGACCTTAATATGACAGGCTGCATTGGACTCGGATGTGACATTATCATGAATTCAGAGATAAGACAGTGTGACAAGCCAATGGAAAGCCAAGTAATTTAAACAAACTAAGAAGAACCATGACTTTATAATGAGGAAAAAATGTGTGCTGGGTGTGAAATCTTTCCTCACACACACTAAATGGGGAAAAGAATGTGGCCAAATGACCAATGTAGCTATAGGAGCTTGCTGGGCTTTGCAGTCTTTAAAACCAAGGATAGTAATATGATTTAAAATTGCAGTTCATTTTGATTGTATGCAGTTATGCATAAAGTACTATGGTAACAAACACACTGAACACACACTCATAGATGCAATTATCTAATCAGTCAATCATGTGGCAAAACTATGTATAAAATGACCTAGCTTCAGGTAAAATTTATATCAATCATCACGGGGTGAAATTTGAAATCTTTACAGCAGGTGTGTCCACACTTTTCTGGCCCAAGATCTACTTTTTCCAGTGAACAGTGGAACATCGTGATCTACTATAATTAATCTTTTAAGGATTAGGATTAATAAGTTTTAATATTGATACCTGTTTACACACATCATGTTAATATTGTGAAATCATCATAAAAAGTCTGGGCTTCGGGTTGCCATTTTCACAGAAATTGCTCTTTTATTAAACGCGCTCCAAGAGAGAACTGTTTTAGAACAGCCTTTGGCCCAAGGAAATGAAACATCCATCCATCCATCATCTTCCGCTTTATCCTGTATTGGGGTCACGGTGGGGTTCCCCATGCCCATCCAGGGGAGAACGTTTCGGGCGCTGGGTAGATACACTCAGGACAGGGCGCCAATCCATCGCTGGGCACACACTCATTCACACAGACACGCACACAAACACACTCTATATGGGGCAATTTTGGAGATCTCAATTGACTTGATCCATGTTTTTGAACAGTGGGAGGAAATCGAAGAACCTGGAGGAAACTCAGACACGGGGAGAACATGGAAACTCCACCCAGATGGGGATTTGAACCGGGAATCCCTAGTGCTGAGAGGAGAACGTGCTAACCACTAAGCCACCGTGCCGCCTGGAAATGAAACATGTTTCCTCCAAATAGCAAACCTACCCCAACAAGCAAACACACAGCATACAGCACAAACGTCGACCCGTTTTCCTCCAAACAGAACATGAACATTAATAAAAGCAAAAAACAGAACACATAGAACCCAGCTGCAGGGCATGCTGGGAAGTGGTAATAATGATTATTGGTCATGGTAACAGTAAACCAGTCAATTACATTGACCCGCCCAAATTTATAAGCAGTGTGAATGTAATGTACATTTAAATGAGACGTGATTAAGGAGGGCCACAGGGAGGTGGCCAGTTTCGGGAATAGAGAGAGAGAGAGAAAGAGAGTGAGCAGAGGTCACTCACACGGGGATAAAGATTGCGATTCAGTGTGAATGTGTACATAAGGGTTTCAGATAATGTGCATAAAAGCACTGATAATTCATTTTTCTCAAACCTGTGGCGTGATCCATGGCGACCAACATGCATTGGGCACGCCTGATTTAGAGCATAACGCCTTATGAGAGCAAAGAAATAAGCAGAGTTGCAGTTAATCAGACAAGCACAAATGTTCTGAAGCATAATATCAGAATAAACAAGGCAGATTGGCTACAGCAGCAGAAGACCATGTTTTCACAAAAAGTGTGAAAATTTATACAGTTAAGAGGTCGGACTGCCATTCCAGTGCACCCCAAAAGTATTCTATGTGGTGAAGACCAGGCTTTGTTTGTGTAAAACAAGATAAATGATTTGAAAAATGAGCAGCTGAAACAGTGAAGATGAGTATGAAAGAATGTTGGGTGTGGTGCAGGATAAAGCTCAGAGATAAGTGAATCAAACCAGATGAAGTGAGTGAGACTGAAAAGACGAGAAAAATATCAGGTGAAGATGAATGGAAGGCCTTTAAACATCACTGTATGGATCTGTATCGTCAGAGAGATGGGACAGGAATATATGAGGGACTTACTGTGGGTTTCTTGCCCTCTTTCAGCACGGTTTTCCTGCGTAAGACTCCCTGAACAGTCACTGCTCCTGGGTACAGGTGAACTGCCAACTCCTCCGACTCTGCTGAGCTACAGAAAAAGACAAAACAGCCAATGAAAAAGAGAATAAGACCTTAGAAAGTCCAGACCGGAACTCAACATCAAGGCAAGATACTTGTTTTATAGTGATAACAGTGAGGGGAAACAAGTACTTATTAATATTTAACTTATGCTGTCTGGCTATTCTATTTTGGTAACATAATAAAGGTCTTTTTGAATGGCCTGCATTTCCAAAACCCTTAATTGGACTGGATTATGTCATCATTGGCCTCCAATATCCTGCTGTATCCTTAGCTTCTGCCAAAGTTTCACAAAGAGATGTTTCAGGTATTTTGTTGAATATAATGGTTAAATGTATTATTAAATAAAATAATATTCATGATAGTGATGCTTTTAAAGTGCTTTGAGTAACAGCAATACGAGTTAAAAAAAAGCTAAATAAAAGAGCTATACTACGATATGCAGTTGCTTTCCTCCCATTGGAAGCAACATGTGTTGGGCTTTGACATTGCTGCGGTGCCTTGAATAATTACTGAATGAATAATTGTCTGTAATATTAATAAATATTTTGCTTTTGCTGTTGACTCATTTGACATTAACACGGCTTGTACCACATAAAAAATGATGTACGTCAACCAGGCAAAACATTACGATCACCTTCTTAATATTGTGTTGATCTTCTTGGTGCTGCCAAAAAAGCCCTGACCCATTAAGGCAACAGATCCTTCTGTAAGTTATGAGGTAGGCCTTTATAAGTTGGACTTGTTAGTGTAGCACTTTCCACAAATGTTTAATTGCATTGCGATCTGGGAAATTTAAAAGCCAAAAATTGTTGTGCTTCTCAAAGTAAGTATATTTAACACACATCAGGGAATAGTTTTCATTTAGATGTGTACATGGTCTGCAGCAACTCTTTGGTAGGTTTGGTAGGTGGTATGTGCCAAATTAACCTCCACATTAATGGAGCCAAGGTTTCCCAGCAGAATACTGCCTCTGCTAGCTTACCTTCATCCTATTGTGCAGTCGGGAGCCATGTGCATTTTTTTCATACATGAAAAAAATGTATGATAAATTTGAAGGAAAAGGTTACTCTGTGGTCCAGTTTTTAGCTCATGAGCCTTTTTTCTGGTGCATTAAACAATCAAAAGTGATTAACGTTTAGACTTATGCAGCCCCACATACAACAAACTGTACTACTGTGTTTTCTGACACATTTCTGTGAGAATCAGCATTAATTAAAGCTACAGTAGCTTATTTCTTCTTAACCCTCTTTCGCTCCCCACATGCATCAATAAGACACGGCCACTATTACCCTGTCACCAGTTTACCACAGTAAATCACCATTTCTTGGCCCACTTTCGGTATATACTGACCACTGCAGACCAGACACCCCATAAGAGCTGTAGTTTTGGAGGTGCTCAGACATAATTGTCCAGCCATCACAGTTTGGCCTTTATGAGACTTAATCTCTACACTTGTGGGTTTAGTAACAGATGCCATGATAAAGAGATAATAAGTGTTTTACCTGTCAATTTCACTTCACTTGTCACTGGTCATAATGTGATGCCTGGTCGTTTATAGTCATTTGTCATTTTATTGAAGTTTTGACCTTTTTCATCTCAATATTCAAAAAATGTTTTTCCAATTATAGGAAATCACAACATGAGCTGCTCTAATATTTTATCATTTAAGTAGTTATCTTTTTATCCATTATTACTCTTTTTTATTGACTGGACCTTTAATATATGGAAATGCTCCATCACCTGGACATTCAATGATCAAGAAAAAAGATTATACACTATAGATATTCCTATGAATTATTATCCTCCTCTTGTTCACTTTTGTCATTTGATACTGAATTGCTATGTATAATGAATACCTCATTTAGTTTATTTTAGGCTAATGCCTTGCATTACTGATTGCTTTGTAACAATTCTTTATTGTAAAACATGTAACCTAATGCACATTAATTAATTGACATGAAATGTAGTATGTTTCAAAAACCTAGTTATTTCCTTCAAATGTATTTAAGCATTCGTTCAGGATGTACATTGATAGCAATTTAATTAAAAATTAATTTGGAATACTTGTTTCCCATAACTGTATGCGGTGCATCTAACCCAAGGTGGATGTTCTCCATTAACGTAATCACAGAAAGCCCTATAATCAGTTGTATTAAGCATCACAAGTGATATAAAGCATTAAAAAACAACATTTTCTTTTTTTTACACAAATAATGAAGACACAAGTGTAAAAAAAGTAGAAATTAGGTAATAAATCCCACCACAAAGCTTTTTCCAAGAAAAGTGTTTTAGAAATCATGGCAAGAGAAGCTTATAATTATAAATTATAATGCAGACTAGCAATAATTGCAGACTTTAATCAAAAAGAAACATTTAAGAGGCATTGTTTTCAGTTTAATCTACCTGAAACATACATTCTAATTAATCAAAGATTAAAATTGTTCATTGTAGGTCATTTCTTTTTTAATCTTAGCTCTTAATCTTAGTCTTGTTTTCTTCCGACCCACTAGACATCCATCTTCTATCACATGGCTCTTAGCAGAAAGGGTAAACCCACATTACTTAACAGTAATCATGTTAAGGCTTGCCGTAAAGTGCTTGGATAAATAGATTACAATCCCAACTTTCCCTCAGAATAAGGGTGATTTACTTTCCTTGATCTTACAGCATGTGACATTATCAGGATTCAAAGCAGTGTTCTGTTTGTGACGGCCATAACCCCCTCTTTTGTTTTTCAATTACAGCTGGCTCTAAAATCTTTTCCCAAACATGTTAATTGATAATTGACATGCTCCTAGACCCTAAAGTTTTGAAACTTTACTCAAATTCATTTATAGTGACGAAAAATAATCAGTGATCTCATTTAATTATTAAAATTGATTAAAGATTAAATGCAAATATTACCCTTAGGTGCTTTTAAACATGGTTGAGTTGTGAGGCAGCTTTAAAGAACAGTTGCATCTTAGAGTTCTAGATTAACAGTTTGTATATTCTGGTAAGTATTGTATACAGAATTCTTCCTGTTTCATTCGGGTAAAAGGTAGCTGAACTGAATTAGCTTAATTAATAGAAAGCTTATTTTTTGTGCTTTGATGACCACCCTGTTCTGTTGACATGTTTTGTAGTTGTTTGCACACATGTATTACGTAATGATTCATAGTTGTGTTTAAGTTATCCAGAAATGTTTGTCAGACCAGATGTTGTTCATAATAAATGCAGACATCTGGTTAATTCCATTCGATTTGTTTATGACCGCATTTTCAACACGCACATTTAATATTGCCAACACACTTATTCTTATCTCATTTAATTTTATTGCTGTTTTTCTTATTAATAAGGGACTGCAGTTGCCAAAGCAGGATAGATGCTGAAACAATTAACAAACACAGCCCTTTTCCCACTGACATGATACAGTAGTATGCATGGTCATTGCAATGCTGCTGGAGAGCTTGTTAAATGGTAATTTATAAAACAGATAATTCCGGTAGTTAAATATGATTGGCTGAGCCATTTGTCCGTGACATAAGTGACAATAATAAAGTACAGATTAATATAAACAGCGGGCCGATTCCCAATGAGCGCTATGCCTGATGCGGCTGTTGGGAAAAAAATTGGTAAAGAGGTTTTTTGAAATGAAAATAAAAAAAATAAAAAAAGGTATCCTGTTACTCACCAATCAATTTTTGGTTTGAAAAAAACGGCCTAGACGCTTCTCCCGTCTTGTGTAATATTTTTTCTTTACAAGCAACTTTTCCATTAAAAACTGTTTTGAATTACATACTCAGGTTGTGTCATGCTATTGTGTTATGTCATGATACATGCTTACACTTGGAATGTGGAAGGTAACCTGAGTTACCAGATAAACCTATGCAAGGGGACATGAAAAATATATATATTTTCGTCTGCTCTGCCTTGGACCCGAACTCAGGACCATCTTGATGTAGGGTGAAAATGCTAATCCCAAGTAATTTAGTAAGTATACTGTACTGTTTGCATTCGGCTAATAAAGGTCATTAAAAGATACATTTTAAAACTAATTGGGATCTATAATTGCAAAGATAAAGATAAAAACTGTTCACTGGGCGAGCTAAATCCATTACTAAAGTAAAGTGATGTATTTTGCCTACAAAAGTTTGTCTTCTATCCGTGCAGCGAAACACACACACACACACACACACACACACACACACACACACACACACACACACACACACACACACACACA
>JAFMOD010000047.1:371102-453508 GCA_019802435.1 Corydoras maculifer | reverse complement strand
ACACACACACATATATATATATATATATATATATATATATATATATATATATATATATATATATATATATATATATATATATATATATATATATATATATATATATATATATATATATATATATATATATATATATGACTCAACACCATTGGCCAATGGAAATGTCTTGAAAGATTCTGGTTAATATCATACTGTAAGTGTCAGTATCTCATTTGCTATATATGACACAATAGGTATTACAACTACAAATTAAAAAGGGACAGTATGGAAAATGCTAAATAAATTACAAAAACAAAACACATTTCAATGACATTTTTGGCTCTGAGTAAACTAAGCCATTTAGTGTTTCGAGTAAATAAACTAATTTAAACTAATTGAAAATACACATCTCCACGATTTGAGGTTATGTCCTAGATACCCCTAGAGACTAGCAAAGTCCAGACTGCTTTTGGACACAGTTTTTGGCTTTTAAGTAGCATTTTGCAATTTTGAGTTGCTTAACAAACATTTACCCATAAAGTTATGAGCTGTTGTATGTTGTTCAACATAATCAGGCTCCACAGTAACCATTTGAACTGATTCAACTATATAAGCCAAAAATTGAGCTCAGATCTAAAGGTGCTGGTTTACTTTTAGCTCCTAGAAAAAATTAAATTACTGCTGTTGTAAGAGCGTTCTCTCTTGAGTGTGGCTTCCCACCCATACAGCTTTATGTGTGATTAATGCTATTATGTCTATTAATGCAAGTCCTTATATTGTTAAACCTTTCTACAACATTCATGACAGTAAATCATTAGTCTGCCGTTCACTCTATGAAGTAGACATCTCTGAAAAAGCATTTGAGTGGTAAAGATAAGTGTCGTTTTTGCCTAACATGAGAACATTATCACCTATAAGGTACAATTACAAGGTATTTTTTTGCAGCCAGACATTTGTAAAGTTATGTGCACAATGCCCATGTGTTCAAGTCCAATTCAGTCTTTACTGATTCAATTGAACATAAAAAAGTAAACGAACAGTGTGGTGGCTTAGTGTTTAGCACGTTCTCCTCACAGCACTAGAGATTTCTGGTTCGAATTCCAATGTGGGTGGACTTTCCATGTTCTACCCGTGGCGGCGTGGGTTTCCTCCGGGTTCTCCAGTTTCCTACCGTAGTCCAACCACATGGATCAATGTAAATTGAATGCTCCAAATCTCCCCGTATAGAGTGTGTGTGTGTGTCAGTGAGTGTGTGCCCATCTGACCAGAGCCTGAAACGTTCTCTGGATGGGCATGGGAAACCCCACAGCAAACCACAGATTCTTATTTAACATACATTGTGTAATTATCTATAAACAATAACCTTAAGTACAACTTGTATATTAGATAGATAGAATACTTTATTCATCCTGAAGGAAATTAAGCATAAATTTATTATGTGTATTAAAGGTTATTATTTACAGATAATTACAGATAGACACAGTAATTTCACATTCCACAGGTACAGATTTCCCCTATTTTTCATTAGTGCCTTAGGTTTTCTTTTCTTATTATTATTCTTTACTAGTTTGACGACCTGCATGTATTATAAGCTTGATGGTAATTCTGTTTATTTTTTTGTATAGTCTGTGTGCTGTCTTGTTAATTTAGTGTTTTAAATGTCATGCATGTGTGCACTCACCAAGACAAATCCCTTGTATATGTGGAACATAGTTGGCGAAATTATGTGCTTCTTACTCTGATTTACACATCTATGTAACGTTTTGGGTAAAATTTTCAACAGATTTTTTTCAAAACAAGCATATGTGCAAATATTCTATTAAATACAAACAAATCATGTATAAATTTGTTTCCATAAAGAACAATTCAAAGATTTAGTTAGTAATTCTGTGGATGTATTTGCAAATGTAAAATGTTTAGGATCCTTAATAGGGTGTGTGCTTGTGTGTAAGACAAAAACTGACCTCTCAAAAGCCGGCCAGGACATCTCCTCACTGAGTTCCGACCCTTCACTGCTTCCTGCCACCACAGAGTTACTAATTATTAGCATGTATTATATATTCACTCATTAAGCATTCTTCTTTAAAAAAATCTCCTCCTTTATTTGGAGTTATACCATTTTTTGCAAGAACTGTTAAGTCTGGGTTTGTCTGTGAAAATTTGTGGCCATTTGATTATCTTGCTTACAGGCTTATAGGTCCTTTGCAAACCTCTGCAAACACACTCTAAAAATATATATATTTTGCTTGCATGTCCAGCCATGGATTGGTGCCTCGTCTCGGGGTATCTATGGAATTTCTTTTGAATACGTTCACTCAGGTGTTATAAATTTGATCAGAGATTTTAGTCCATCCAAATATTACAGAATTACCCAGTTACAGCAGATTTATCACGTGCACATCCATGATGTGGCTCCCCAATTCTTAAATTCATACTGAATCTGGCGACTGTGAAGGTCATTTCACAGAGTACTAACCGTCATGTTTAATAAAACATATTAAGATGATTTTAAACTTTTTTTTACATAAAGCGTTTTCCTGCTGGTCATAAAGAAACTACTTCGTCATCGACAACATTCAGCTGTGACATTTTAGTGACACTCAACTGGTATGTAATTTACAAAGTGCTGGAAATATACCCCCACCCCACCATCATTACACCATCACTAACAATTTGAATCTTTAACACAAGGCAGGATGGATCCACTCATCCTATTGTTTATGTCTATTTCTTTACTGCCATTTACTGTAGGAATTTCACCTCTTCACACAGCTAGTCATCAATAGAGGATATGGCACTGAAATGATGCTGTTCCAGGGAGCCCTCTCAACCTGCAGTATCTGCCCAGTTTAGTCACATGCTGCCCTGTGTCAATCTGGTTATTACAAATTCTGGTTATTACTTAAATGTTCTGCTTTATTATCACCAACTGCTTTTCTTGTTTGTTAGTTTTCAGGTGTTGTCAATTTTCTGGAGGTGTTGTCAGCTCTTTAACCATGGCTCTGCCGAAGCACTGAGGCTACAACAAATACTGGATGGAACCTGGATTGTTTTTGGACTGGCTGTCCTGCATGATGCCCTCAATGACTTATATAGTTTTTTAATTGTTAAGAGTTTTTCTAATTGTTAAATATGGGTCACCTGATCACCACACAATCTGTACATGGCTGTCCCATGCTGTTGATGCTGCCTGGATAATTACAGATAGACACCGTAATTTCACATGTACAGACATCCCCTAATTTTCGCTCATGGAGGCTGAGTCCTCCTAAGCTTTCTACCTTAAAATAACAGTTTTTTCTTGCCACTGTCATTTTGGCTTCCTCTGTATGGGTTAAAATGCTTACAACACTGAAAAGCTGCAATGTATTGTTGTAAAAAGCACTCTATAAATGAATTACTTAAACTTATAACAAGAATACAAGTTAATAAATGCGGATTACATTACAGACATATACCCAAAACATATACCCAAAACATATACCCAAAATATACTGGGAATTTTTGTTAGGAAATTGAAGAGGACTGCACTGTTAAAGTCTTAAGGTTAATAATGGGGTATAGTACATGGGGCAATATAAGGAATAACTGGCAGTTTGTGATGTGCAGTGTTTTAACAGACACTCGGAATGCTGGTGTGTGTGTGTGTGTGTGTGTGTGTGTGTGTGTGTGTCTGTTACCTAATGAGATGCCACTGGAAAGCGTGGAACTCTCAGCATGTCCTCGTGTTGGCGTGTGACTCTCCAGCACGCTGTCATCCAGCAGGTGTCTGGAGCCAGCATTGGGAAATGTAGCACTCTTAAACTCCACCGTGTTCATCTTATGAATGAAACTACATCATGAGAGGAAAACACATTTGCGTGAACTGATACATGGATCTCACACCGTTTCCATTTTCATACTAAGTATAGCACAACCACTTACTAGAATTGTGCTATAAAAAGCTACAGGTGACAGTTGAAATCATTGCACACAGTTATGTTTCTCTTTTTATAGGAGGACTGCAAATATGTTTTAGAAACTTTACCTATTAATTAATCTCTGCTACTTTTACACTTGACAGGCCCTACAATTTTTTTTCATGAGTTGATAGGTGTGACCTGAATCCTCTGAATCAGACAGGAACAAATATAATGCATGCATTGTGCATGTAGCGTAATCCCTCATCTCACGGGGTTTACCTTCCAGAGACCCCCGCAATGTAGCAATGTTTTTTTCTTTTGTTGGTTTCTTTTGACGTGTTCCTAATTTCCTGGAGGTGTCGTCAGCTCCTTATCCATGGCTCTGCATAAGCACTGTGGCTACAACAATTACTGGATGGCACCAGGATTTTTATTGGGCTGGCAGTCCTGCAGGACGCCCACAATGGACTTATATAGTTTTCGATTGTCAAATACAGGTCACCTGATCATCACACAATCTGTACATGGCTTTCCTACACTGTTGATGCTGCCCGGCCGCTTTAGGAGGATGAGTCCCCCACTGAGCCTTAGTCCTCCCAAGCTTTCTTCCTTCAAATTATAATATAACAGGGAGTTTTTTCTTGCCACCGTCATGTCGGCTTGGTCTTTGGGGGTTTGAAGGCTTATAGCACTGTAAAGCTGCATTGTGGCAATGTACTGTTGTAAAAAGTGCCATAATGATTATAACAAGTTCCAGTAATTTATTTATATATATTTAAGGCTATATAAATTCTTCCTGCACATTAAACACTTTCTAAACTCTCAAACATATATAAATTTTGCATAGTAATGCAACATGCTGTAATAAAGCAAAAACTCAAAATACATATGTTGTATATCCTGTAGTGGATGACCCTGGTTTCAGGAATTTAATAAAATGTTGGATAAAAAAAATCTGACTTACCCTTACTAGAATCGTACCAAACTAACATTTTGTGTACTGTTACACCCCTAATAATAACACATTATATACCTGTGTATATATATGTGTATCACAACAAGTGCTGTGCCTGTACATAGCCTGACTGCTGTCCCACAAACAACTTGCCCTAACATGGGGAACTAACATAACATTAGGAGCTAACATTAAGGGAACAAATGTGTCATTAATCTAGATTCTCAAACAAGTCCATCTGGCACCAACAACCATGCTATTATCAACATCACTGTGAGGCATGATTTCACACATTGCACTGCTGCCACAAACTTGGTAATAAGACCGCTGCATGAACAAGAGGGTGAACGGCTGATTCTAATAATGTGCACAGTGAGTGTAATGAATGTTGCATTAAAACACAAAACACACTCACTTGTAGCCCAGACTGTGACATTTTCTGTGTCCATAAGGGAGAAGGTTGCGAGGAGAAGGCGGAGTGTGTGGGACCTTGGGCTGGCCCCCATCAGCTGAGTTGCCCCTCCGAGAACACAGTGGTGAGCCAGAAGCATCAGAACCTAAGTTAAACATGAATATTATTAAAAAAGATGAACTGTTGATATGAGTACGCTTGCATATTTTGCATGGGGTGAGTTCTTTTTCGTACCCGCAAGGTCTTCCCTAGAGGCAGTTGCACGAGGTGTGCTTGTAGCTGGCTCGATCTTCAATGATAATCTGATGAGAGAAAAAAAACAAAAACCTTTTATTATTTTGTACACATGTGCAGCATTCTGCATTGACATTGGTCACTTGAATACTGAATACGGATTATTAGGGATGCAAAAAATATTTGGTAACCGAATGTGTTTGGCTGAAAATGGAGTTACTTACTAAATAAAAACTAAGAAGCGTGGAAAAATAATAATTCATGTCAAACAAAAGTCTATTTAATGATTCCGTTACCTTTTTTTTTTTTTACAGCGGGTCACCGGCATTCATTGAGTTTTAAAAATTTGAACTCCAGAGAAAGTTAAGAAAAAATAAACCAGAGCCATAACCAAAAGCTTCTCAATTCTTAAAGAAAACTTAAAGAAATGCACTTTGTAACTGCGGAGATGTAGAAACACAAGTTACCTTCTTTAACCTGTCGGCTACAGACCATATAGTTTATCTCATCCAATTATCTTCCACTTAATCCTCTACTACAGCCACAGGGGGATTACCCATGCCCATCATGGGGAGAACATTTCAGGTACTAGACAGATACACCCAGGAGAGTGCACCAATCCATCGCTGGGCACCACTCACTTACACAGACACACACACTCTATATGGGGCAATTTGGAGCATTCAATATACCTTGATCCATGTATTTGGACTGTGGAAGGAAACCGGAGAACCTTGAGGAAACCCACGCGGACTCCATTCGAACCGGGAACCCTAAGCGCTGAGAGGTAAACACGCTAAACACTAAGCCACCGTGCCACCCCCCTTATAAACCGAATCATGCTTCTTTTATTATAGTGTGTTTATAACTGTTTTATAAATTCAATAAGGGAATCGACGTTGTGCATTATTGTGAATAAATCACAAAAGAGAGGTGTAACTGTACTCCGATATGAGTCTTGCCTAATAATAGCTCTTTCCCATGAAGAAGGCACACCCTCTCGTGCCTTATAAATAACTGTTACACTGCATGACTAACAATAATCTATTGGTGTGATCACTGTCTGATCTATGGCACATTCTAATGCAACCAATTAAAATTAAAATAATTTTGAAACTAAATGACACACTTGCACACACACGCACATAAGCATGCATGTATGCAAGAATTTATATAAAAATCCCTTAGGCTCTCTAAACCACTCTTTCACACTTCAAGTCTGATGAAACTTTGCATAAAAAAAGCATGATTTGTTTCTCCGCAAGACACATTTTAATTGCTCTAGTGTTCAGTGATGACGGCTTTCACATCACTTTATTATCCATCCATTCATTATCTTCCGCTTTATCCTCTATTAGGGTCACGGTGGAGTTCCCCATGCCCATCCAGGGGAGAACGTTTTGGGAGCTGGGCAGATAGACCCAGGACAGGGCGCCAATCTATCGCTGGGCACACACTCACTCAGACAAACACACTATATGGGGCAATTTGGAGAACTCAATTGACTTGATCCATGTTTTTGGACTGTGGAATGAAACCGGAGAACCCGGAGGAAACCCACATGGACACTTGGGAAGAACATGGAAACTCCACCCAGATGGGGATTCGAATTGAGAATCCCTAGCGCTGAGAGGCGAACGTGCTGACCACTAAGCCGCCCATCACTTTATTTAATGCTTTAAATTGTGGTGTTTGAATGCAGCTGCACGGTCATGGAAATCTACACCATAAAGCTCCTGGCACACAGTGTTTGTGCTGATATTAATGCCAGAAGCAGTTTGGAACCCTGAAGTCACTAAATCAGCGGAGCATTAGGGATTTTTATGCGTTATGTGACTTTAGCTCAGGGGAAATCTACTCTGTAATTTTACTGCTCTGACACCTCATCTCATTAGCTGGAAGTTCCTAATCGCTTCAACTCCACAATGAGAACTCTGCAGTTCATTGTGGAAGACCTAGGAGGTAAAAAATGTCACCATCTGGCTTGTTGCATGATGGCATCCTATTACAGAAGAGAACTTCTGTAATTCATAAATACTTATATGAGCAACAAAAAATAAAACCAGGTTACCTAGTTATAAGACACTAAGAATCCAAGTTATATTGATGGTAAAAACAAAGACAAACAAAAAAGCTAACTAATCACTCACTTGTAATTGTCATCCTCCACAAACTTTTGTAACTCCTCGATGTAGTGAACAGAGCTGAGATAGTTTTGGACATGAGGCAATACAGGTATATCTGAGAAAAAAAAAAGGGGTTAAGAATTGACACATTGTAATATGGTTCGCTTAGTGACCATTTTGTCAGCAAAAGTTTTACACACACACACACACACATACGCAAACTTACCATACTCACAAGACCTCTGGATGTCGGAGATGATTCTCAGTATGTTGTTCATCAGGTTGGACCGCTGTTCATTTTCCAATATGCTGCCAGTGGAAGGGTATGCTGAGTCAATGTAGGTGAGATCAGACAGGTACATACCTAAAGTGCGCAAAAACATACAGTTTAGTTAACATTTATTATAAAACGGCTGGTTCCGGTCATTAAATCTGATTGGCTGTGCCGTTTGTCCAGCTGTGACATTACTCACAATAACGCACACCTCTGAGTGCTTCACATTCCTATCAATGTGTGATATACAATACATTATTTTCCCAATATTTTTCAATAAAATCTGTTGTGTAATTTGGCCACTACACTTTTTGATTGTTAGAGAAACTAAAATCCTGTTATTCAGCTCTCAGTGTTCACTATGAAAACTGGACTAGATTACATTGTGGAAGACTAGTTTATTATGATTTTGCATTTAATAAATGCATTAATAATCTTCGATTTTTTTTATTATAGTTTCGTAACCATTTTATGAAAGCAATAAGGCACTCAAAGTTGTGCAATATTGTAAATAAATCACGGGAAAGAGGTATAACGGCATTCCGCTATGCGTTGGGCCTAATAACATCTCTTTTCCATGATTTATTGACAATAATGCACAACCACGGGGGCCTTATTGCTTTAATGAAAAGTAATGTAAACTTCAGCATGCTCTCGGTGCAAAAATGTCAAAAAATAACCAACAAACAAACAAAAAATAAATAAATCATGTAAAACTTGCTGTAAATATAATTAGCAAATTCATCTTTTTAAGAAAAAAAAAAAAAAAAAAAAAAAAAAAAAAAAAAAAAAAAAAAAAAAAAAAAAAACCCACAGAATTACAGAATAAATAGACATTTAAAGATGGAAGAGCATTTAAACAAAAAGTTTAATACAGTAGGCTCAATATCTATTGTACTGAAAATTATTTAAATATTTTAAATTAAAAATGAAGGAGCAAGAGTACAATTTTTCCCCCCCCCCCCCCCCCCCCCCCCCCCCCCCCCCCCCCCCCCCCCCCCCCCCCCCCCCCCCCCCCCCCCCCCCCCCCCCCCCCCCCCCCCCCCCCCCCCCATTTATTGCATGAGCTGTTGCAGAGCTCACTCATCTAAGTGAGATTAAATTCTGCTCTTTTTACTACTGAACAAAGGACGCACAACTCCAAAAATAGAAAAGAGTAATTGCACCTGGCAGTGCTTACTACATGCAGGATAAATACTGGGCACATTATGATTGACTATATTAAGCCTAGAAGTATAGAGGACATAAGAATACAAGCTTTGGAAGTGAAACTGAAAGCTTTAGAGGAAGACAGACGAAGCAGGAGGGAAAGAAAAACTCATTTACAATTTTACTAGACAGTTTTATAGGCTAATTCGTGGAAGAGAAGTAGGCATCGGAACTATTCACAAAGGTATCAACTGCAATAATTGATCAATAAAATGGCTGAGTAAATTTGCTTATTATAAAAAGCGTATTATATTACGGACATGTACCACTGCTAAAGCCGTTGCATGGCTGAAGCTGGACAGTGGTCCCTAAGCATGTTTAAAGACATTTTGAAGAGTGACACATCTAAAAAAGACCAAATCCAACTGATGGGGTCATATTAGCTCAGATTATAAAACAGACAGTTGTGTACCCGAGATAAAATAAAAAAAAAGCGTTATGCTTATTTAAGAAAGAGTTCCAAATAAGGCATTATTAAACAGGTTGCTTTGGTCCATTGCTATTTCATTGATGTAGAAAAAAGTGATTTTATTTCGTATTCAGTTAACTGTAGATGTAAAAGTTTGCATAGATGCCAACTGGCACACACTATGGATTGGTGTACTGTTATGTCTATGTACTGTTACTGTTGTGTGCATGTGTGTGTAACAAGTGGTGATGTACGCGTGTGTTGGCAATTCCCTGCAATGTCGTCTTCTTGAACTCAGTAACAATATCAATATGTAGTTTTTTAACATCTGACTCTCTTGGGTTTTTTTTTTTTCCCTAAACAACAATACGGAGTTGAATTGAAGGACAGATGTTGGCCCAGGCTGACTCGTTCCAGTTCCAATATAACCACAGTTACATCAGAGGGTTTGACATGCCTCAAATGACGGAGGAAAAAAAAAGGGGGAAAGAAAACCCAGACCCCTTCACCCTCTGTCCCTACCTCCCGGCCCTCCTTCTTCCTTTTGCTTCTTAACCTCCCCGTCTTTGGTGAAATAGCAGAGGCGGCGTCTGAGGGCGGCTCAGTCTCCAGAGCACAGCTGGGAGTTCCAGAGCCATGTTCTGGGTCCAGAGTCGCTAAAGAGCCAGAGAGAGACGCTTGCCGCCAACAGTCTCTGGCAACTGAGAGGGGGAATCCAGAGTGAAGGAGGCCTCTAATGTTGGATACACAATGCAACTGCAGCACTGAGGACTTCCACAGAGCCTCGGGTGCAGTTCATTAGACCCAGCACAGCACTGAGAGTAGCCGCATACTAATTTGTAGACTTCCACCAAGGACAAAGTGAGTGATCTGCTTTCCTTATGTCAGTCACACTTAATGCTTCTGTTTTCTTCATTTCCAGTGTTTTTCAACTAGCATGAGTAGATCTACTAAAAAACTGAACTACTTTATCTTTTTTGGACATGCGGTATTGCATTCTTCAAAAGCTGACAGTCAGGGTGCAGCAGTACCAAAACATATCTTGGTGGGTCAGTATTATGAGCATGTTCTGGACTAAATCCCACTCAAATATATATCAAATAATATAATAAGTTAATCCCTCAATAAAAAAGCATCTTTGCAAAGAGCACATGATGTGATTTGAAGCTGATTTGATCTTTTAAAAAAAACTTCTATATGTCTGACAGTTAGTTTGCACTTTCTCTAGCAACATGTTAGCAATTGGCCAGGAATGCAGGAAGGCTGATAACGTATATTCTTAAACCCGCTTACAACTGTGATGATCTAGTTTTTCAAATAGCATGAGTAGATTTTCTAAAAAACGGAACTGCTTTGACATGCTGTATTGCATTCTTCAAAAGCTGACAGTCAGGATGCATTAATACCAAAATAAGTCGGGTTTATAAGCATGTTCTGGACTTAATCCTACTCAAATATATATCAATGTATCAAATAATACAATAGGTCAAGAAAATCCCTCAATAAAAACATCTTTGCAAAGAGCACATAATGTGATTTTAGGCTAATCTAAAAATTTTTTTTTAATAAATTAAAAAATAAATAAGTGCTCAAACTTCTATATGCCTGACATTTAGTTTGCTTTCTCTAGCAACATGTTTCCAGACTTTGTAATTGGTGAGGAATGCAGGAAGGCAGATAACATGTACTCTTAAACCAGCTTATAACTGTGATGTACTAGTGAGCTATACTGCAAGCCATATTTCTTAAAATTGTGATGTAATAGTTATAATTGGTCTGGTATTATCATGTTCACAAGAGTTTCCTTTTGATTTTGCTTTTAAAAAAATGTAAGAAGAAATGGTTTCAGTAATTTATTTCTAAAACCTATTTCTACAGATAGAAAAGACACAATGAGACACCCTGAATCAATCTGCCCAGTTCACGGTTGATAGCTTGCCATATGTACTTTAAAATAATAATAAAAAAGATCATCAAATTTACAGGGAGATACATACGTTTAGGAGCTATATTTCCATTTGCATATGCAATGGCAGTAGTAATAATAAAATTGAAGTATTTCTTTACTTTTGGGTAAAAGCTTAATGTAAGAAGTTGAGATAAGCCAGTATAAATATATATTTAATTGCATTTGTATTATTTTTGGCATATAGGCTTAATAAAGCACAGAGATCTCTGTCTCCAATTTCTCCGAGTTCTCCAACACATTTCCAAATAAATGTTATTTGAATCAATTAATTTTTAAACATATTTATTATAAAATGGAACCGTAAGCACCAAAACACTGCTCTATGCTTGCATCTGGACCAATTACTATACACTTACGTCATGCACAGTTCATACATGCAGAAAAAGAACACAAAGAGAGAAAGGAAGATAAAAAGAGTTCTAAGAACTGGAATCTTCCCGTAATGTTTTTAAAACAGGGACCCTTTTTTTTTTTTTACTGCTGTAAGAACTGAAACTGTTTCCCCAGTGCAACAACATCTCATGCCTTCACCACAATTACAAAAAATAATTTATAAAGCACCTAGGCTGTGATTTATAGGGGTCATTTCCTCCCAATCTACATCTCTAAAAGATAACCAGTAGTGATGGGCTAACCCAGAGGCTCTCTGAGTCGTATAGGTGGCACTTTCAACAAAGTGTTTCTCAACAGCTATGAAAAAAATAAAGGGCTTCATTGAAACTCAATTTAAAGCAAAATAAACCAAGTAACACATACGGCCATTTTATACTAACCACTTCCTCATGTAAAAAAAAAACGTGCCAAACCCAGTTACCTGATATTCCTCATGTGTGCTAGCACACACACACACACAAGCAGCATGTATACTCTCTTTAAAATAGTTAACATAAACCCAGAATAATCACATCACAAAGTACTTCAAGTTTGTCCTAAGCCAGGATTGACCGTTTTAGGGTGACCTTGTCCTGTTTCTTGGGGTTAAGAGGTTAAAATGTGGTGTCATAAACCTGCCTGGAAAATTTTAACTTATGGCTTCAAGTAAACGACCTATAAAAGCGACTCTAACCAAACAAAATTAGTGGAATGTGAAAGGTTAAGAACACCCTCTCTAAGAGCACAGAAAAACTTGCCCACCAACTGTCAACTGGATCAAGTCAACCAGATCTTAAACATGAGGATTTCATTTTAGGAGCCGTTAATACAGAACTAACAGAAGTAGCCAAATAAACCCAAAATTTATTAAAATTTTATTATAAGTCTTTACTTTTACTCCTTTATAAAATTAACAATACATACAAAACACAAAAATCCCAAGCAGCTTTTAAACAAAATGAAATACTTTGTTGTTTTTTTTATTTTTTTTTTTTATGTCGTGTCAGCATCTGCGGTTTGATTCATGAATGTTTGAACTTTTCTCATGACCATACAGAGTTTTCAAAATCTGTTTAGCACAAACTATTTGGAACGTTCCAGAAACATTTACATCATACACTATAACCACTAATAAAAAGTAGGTATTTTATATTAAGGTCATCAACCGGTTTAAAAAGCTGGGAACTGTTTTAAAGTTGTTCCACTGTCAAGAGTCTAATAACTCATTGCTGGTGAGGTACTGCAGATTTGGCATTCTGATGGTCTTTTTTTATTACAGTAAAAATGTATGTTTTTTGTTGTTTTCTTTGTTTTTCTTTTAAGGACTTACAGTATCTTATAATTCACTTGGCAACTATTAATTAACATGTTCTTGTTTCTGTATTTCCAAGAGACTAATTAACAATATTACCAATAATTTTGTAATCATTAAAGAGAATAACATTTTAGCAATACAATGAACTAAAGACTAAAGGCCATCTAAATTTGCCTAATTAGTAGGTGGATAACTTTTAGTCACAGTGAATTTACAGTGAATGGTGGTGATGTTTTAGTGTGTTGTGCTGGTACAAGCAGTTTACACACAGTGGTACAGCTCAAATATTTAAACACTGTGTCCACTCACAAATATTTCATTTGATTCAACTTAAAGACAAAATAAGCAAAAAATAAACTATCTGTCTGTGTTACTCATTTTATAATCCATCATCAGTACTCAGTACTCAATAAATATTAAATTCTGTTGGCTGTACACTTTTGGTTTGGGAATTTTTCTCAGTCCATAAGTGTCAAAAACTCTGACAGACTGCTGGGTCTGATCTAGTTATACTAGAACATATGCTAAACACATTACCCTCCAGCCAAATATTACCTGATCTGTAATAGTCCTGATCACCAAAGAACAAAAGTTCAGTAAAGGTTCAGTAAACCTGAACACATGCTTGTGATGTTCATTCATTCATTATCTCCCGCTTATCCTCTATTAGGGTCGCGGTGGGGTTCCCCATACCCATCTAGGGGAGAATGTTTCGGGCGCTGGGCAGATAGACCCAGGACAGGGCGCCAATCCATGGCTGGGCACACACTCACTCACACAGACACACTTTAAACGGGGCAATTTTGAGAATTCAATTAACTTGATCCATGTTTTTGGACTGTGGGAGAAAACCGGAGAACCCGGAGGAAACCCACACAGACACGGGGAGAACATGGAAACTCCACCCAGCTGGGGATTCGAACCGGGAATCCCTAGCGCTGAGAGGCGAACGTGCTAACCACTAAGCCACCGTGCCGCCGCTTGTGATGTTGTGTTATAAAAATATGGGGCAGTCATAGGCTTGTGGTTTGCGACCTGAAGATCCCCAGTTTGATTCCCGATCCAGCCAAGTACTTTGGCTGAAGTGCCCTTGAGCAAAGCACCCAACTCAAATGCTCGGGTAGCACCGCTCCATGCATGTGAACTCACTTCACTCAGTGTGTGTGTTTATGTGTTTCACTGCATGGATAAGTTAAATATGGAGGCCAAATTCCTCTATGTGTAAATTACAGTAGGTCAAATAGATCACTTTATTTTATGTTGTGAATAAGATGAACTACATTATGTAATTGTAGAACTACAAACTGCATCTTTACAGTCAGGAAAACATAAAAACTTGACCATGAACATAAAAAAAGCAGAAAGGTGAATTTAATTTAGTGGTCAGTGAATGTATACTGTAGTTCTTGACAGTTTGACAAGGTGTGTGGTTGATTCTTGTTTATTAAACACATAAAAGAATGAAGGCACTGGGGTAATCAATAGCACATTCAACATCTGGTTCACAAGGCAATGGCTTCAGCAGCTATATTAAAAATTACTCTTGGCTAAAAGAGCAACCCCGCCCTTAGAAAAATAGGCAGAGTTCAAAGTAAAGATACTTATTACAATCTGATAGAAAAGTAAAATTGTAATTATATATATATATATATATGGGCGGCATGGAGGCTCAGTGGTTAGCATGTTCACCTCTCAGCACTAGGGATTCCTGGTTCGAATCCCAATCTGGGTGGAGTTTCCATGTTCTCCCCATGTCCGCGTGGGTTTCCTCTGGGTTCTCCGTTTTCCTCCCACAGTCCAAAAACATGGATCAAGTCAATTGAATTCTCCAAATTGCCCCACATAGAGTGTGTATGTGTGCGCCCAGCCTGGATGTATCTGCCCAGTGCCCAAGACGTTCTCCCATGGATGAGCATATATATATATATATATATATATATATATATATATATATATATATATATATATATATATATATATATATATATATATATATGTGTGTGTGTGTGTGTGTGTGTGTGTGTGTGTGTGTGTGTGTGTATAAATCGGATTTTAAAATCTTTATTTTACAATAATCCAAAACATTACTCAGTTTTTCATAAACATGATTTCCCCTGATATTTTGACTCATATTACCAATTTTTACTAACATTTATTATAATAGCATTTATAAGCAACTATTACAGGCTACTAATAACCCTCCCTCTGTCATCTATGGAATTCCATGACCTGAAATGCTTAAACATCAGAAATGCACCATAGACCACTTTCATCAACCCCACTGTTAAATTATGTGATTTATTTAACGGTGGCACGGTGGCTTAGTGGTTAGCATGTTCTCCTCTCAGCGCAAGGGATTCCCGGTACCAATCTGGGTGGAGTTTACATGTTCTCCCCGTGTCCGTGTGAGTTTCCTCTGGGTTCTCCGGTTTTCTCACACAGTCCAAAAACATAGATCAAGGTAAATTGAATGCTCCAAATTGCCCCAAATATAGTGTGTGTGTCTGTGTGAGTGAGTGTGTACCCAGCAATGGATTGGCACCCTTTCCTGGGTATATTCCCCCCCACCACCCATGACCCTAGTAGAAGATTAAGCGGAAGATGATGGATGGATGGATCTATTTAACCTACTGTGTTCACACAAAACGGAATTTGTCCTCCACACACCAGTGCAATGAGCATACATGCGCACAGGGAGCAACTGAGGTTAGGTGCCTTGCTAAAGGGCACTTGAGCCATAGTACTTGGTGGGACTGGGAATTAAACCAGAGACCTTTATTTCGCATGGAGGTTGCTTAATCTCAAGCCCACTCCATCTTCCACTGTCCACCATTAGAGGTGCTTTCCAACAACTATTGGACGTCACAGTTGCAAAAACAGGGAAGAAACGCTACAGGCCTCCCACTCATCAGACATGATCCACTATGCCATTGTTCCAGACAGAGTGGAAGCATCTCGAACATGGATCTCTCCTTTAACAGTGTGCTAATGTTGACACCAGATGTGTTTTTACTCAAACTATATAACCCAATATTTCAAATTAATTTACAAGTATTTCAAAACACTTTACTTCACTTTACTTGCGATGCTGGGTTTGCATTCTAAAAGTGAACATCAGGTCTCTTAAGACAAACACAGTAAATAAGTAGCTCGTGTGGATCTGGGGGTTGGTAGCTGTCTGGGGTAAAGGAATCAGAACAAGGCAGCATGGCACACGGCACATTCCATCAGGTTCAAGTGTCAGGGAACTCACTTAGGCTCCAAATAAGTGATCGAAGAAAGCAGGGCAGTGGAAAGCTTTTAAAGCTGGGCCCAAACCCAGAGAGCTCCAGAGAGCAAACATCACGATCCCAGAATTAAGAGCTTTCTTTTCATACTTCCCACCAGTTCCAAAGCCACTAAGGGCTCCTACGGTCCTGTTCTCACAGACCATAAATTCATCTCAACGCTCACATGTTCTTGCCAACCTGTTAAACACCGCTCAACCTACACTACTTCGAATACAAATTAGACTTTACAACCTACAACAAAGGGCGTCTTTCCTCTAATCCATTCTACATCATTCCACCCAAAAGCCCTCCACTCCCACCCGCATTCCCGCTCTCTCTAGCCATCTTTCATTTTGTCAGTGTTTCCTGTGAAGTCAATGATGGACCTTCAAACTGAGACTTCCTGATCTTAGCCCAGCTTGAGATGTTGTACTAGGTTACTAATTGCTGCCATATTCAGAGTGTGTGTGTGTGTGTGTGGTCTGTATGATGTCAAGCAGCAAAAATAATCCCTAATAATTCACTAGAAAGGGATTTATTACTTTTGGATTTCATTTCCTCCATTTAAGACATTTTGGAAAATAACAACAACACAGCAGCTTTAATATTTTTCAAATCATATTTAAACACTGTACTCATGTGCATATACTCTATATATATATATATATATATATATATATATATATATATATATATATATATATATATATATATATATATATATATAAACATAAATATATGTGGCCTTCTGTTCTTACCATATACAGTCCTGTGCAAATGATGGAACACCTTTGTAAAATACAGGTTTTGTTGGTTTAAGTGTAAATAAAGTCACACTTAATATAGTATTACAATTTTTTTTAACTTTTATCTCATCTCAATCCTATATTACGGACCAGGTTCGTGGGGGGATACCCTACGCTCATTCAGAGGGAATGTTTCAGGCGCAGGGTAGAAACATCCAGGACAGGGTGCGAATCCATCACTGGGAACACACTAACAGACACACACACTATATATGGGACAATTTATTGCTGCCAATTCACCTTGAATGCATGTTTTTGGACTGCAGGAGAAAACATGGAAACTTTATCCAGATCGGGATTCAAACCTGGACCCCCCAGTGCTAAGAGGCAAATGTGCAAGCCACTAAAGTCACTAATTCGCCCTCTTTCATGAATTCTTTAAATTAATTATTATTTAAATACAATAAAGGAAATCTTTAAAATCAAGTTTGGACAAATTGAATGAAAGATATTAACAGAGGTATTTAATAATTTTACATTATATGATAAAGTCTGTAAATAATCCATCCATTATCTTCTGCTTTATCCTTTACTAGGGTCGCGGGGGGGGGGGTTCCCCATGCCCATCCAGGGGAGAACGTTTCGGGTGCTGGGCAGATACACCAAGGACAGGACGCCAATCTATCACTGGGCACACACTCACTCACAAAAACACACTTAATTTGAAGAATTCAATTGACTTGATCCATGTTTTTGGACTGTGGGAGGAAACCGGAGAACCCGGAGGAAACCCACGCGGACACAGGGAGAAGATGGAAACTCCTCCCAGATTGGGATTCGAACCGGGAATCCCTAGTGCTGAGAGGAGTGCTAACCACTAAGCCACCATGCTGCTTGAAAAAAAATCCACAACTTGTTGTCCTGATAATTTGCCAACAGAAACATAGGGACTTTACGGACCTTGCTTTTTGGTCAGAGAGGAAACGGAGTCTTTGATTTAATACCTGATACCTTACCTCCTTACCTTATAACTGAAATAACGAGTCCTAATCTGAATTCTGAATATCAGAAGGGGTGTTTATTTTCTTTAGGCAATAAAACTAATGTCATTTTTCTACAAGCACAGCTTCTACAAGAAATATATGTATTTGCGCATGTGTTCATGTATTCCCTTCATTCATCTCTGGGGAAAATCTGATGTCCAGATGTGGAAATTCTCTGGGAAGTACATTTACTAAGCAAATAAACAAACTCTGTGCAAGTGGCTCCAACATCTGACCCATCTGCAATATATCGGTTCTGATCAAAAACAGTGATATACTATGGTAGTATCTCTTGCCCATGTATCATAACAGATACATGGGCAACACTGAAATACAGAGCAGTAGTTAAAATTGAAGTGACTCTGAAGGCTTAGCTAAAGCTAAGAAATCCACAAATCATCTGTAAACAAGAGATAAGCGGAAGAGCCTCTTAATCGTCCAAAAGCTCTTTCAGACAGTCAATATGAATTTTTTTCTATTCAGTAACAAAACACAGCATGTAACACTTTGGACAAGCAAAAGAACCATTCATTTTATGGTAAAATTGTTAGTAAGTCATTTTTGAAACAAGACAATAAGTATTGTAAAGTAATTTAAATGATTCCTTCAGGTTCAGGTCGCAAGGCTGGTTCCACACATCTACGGCCGCCAATAGCAAATGTAATCAAGCACTTACCTATCCCGTTAAAAAATCAAATATAGGACATTCTTAGAGTGAGATGGCAGAACTAACCAAAAAAAAACCACATTATGACATTATATGTAAAATGTTACAATACATAATACATTATTATTAAACAGGTAGTTCTGGTCCCTAAATCTGATTGGCTGAGCTGATTGCTTGAGCTGTCAAGCTGTGACATTATTGGCAGTAACGCAGTTCTGACCGCTTCAACATGTATATCAATGCGTGGAATACAATACGTTATTTTAAACCATAAAAAACAGATCAATGTAAATAGCAAGCCAATTCCCGATGAGCACTAAGGTGTTTTTTGTAAACTGTGTTCTGTAATACGGCCACTAGATGGCAGTTTTAGTTTATTCGATAAACCAGAATCCTATTACTCAGTGATCAGTGATCAGTTTAAAACCCGAAATAGATTATGTTGCAGAAGATTAGATTTTGCTTTCAATACACATTTATGAATCAAACTGTTTTTATTTATTATGGTGTGTTCAAACAGTTTTATAAAAGCAATAAGGTACTCAAGGTTGTGGATTACTGTGTATAAATCACAAGAAAGATGTGTATTCCGCTAACGCCTAACGACACCTCTTTTCCGTGATGTATTCACAATGATGCACAACCTCGAGCACCTTATTTCTTTATTATGCAACACCAACATGGCATTAAACAGAAAACAAAGACAAAATTAAGAAATGTCGTTTGGTGGGGTTGACCGTAGCACGGTTCTTAATCCACAGTTGTACAGATGGTGTCATTAATCAAGATACCTGCGTGATGCACGACTCCCCATTCCTAAATTCTACAAGAGTCCATATTTTGAAAAAGTATTCATTGCATGTTAGGTTTCCTACAGTTTTCATTCCCAGTAATCACCCTTAATCACAGTGATCACAAGTAAGCAAGTCGGAGTACATTACTGCATATTATGACTGTATATGTACTTGGGGGTATGTAGAAGAGTCATCAGTCATTTATTCCTTAAATAACAAACTGTGGCTAAAAAAAAACCAAAAAGAAGAAATGGCCTGTAACAACATCCTTATTTAAACAAATTCACTAGCATTGCCATCATGGGCTTTAACAACCCATGGGAAAACCAAACTTCGGTTTTCCGAGACGTATAATGCCACAAATCCTAAACCTTTAAAACTACCACAAGGTCTTGATTAGTTTAGTGGTTTTCACAATGATACTTAAACAATCTGTAACCTAAACCCAAAAACCTCACTGGAATAAACCTTTTGATAGCTTCCATTAGCAATGTTGTCCTAAAAGTTTGAGAAATAAAGCAAGCAATTCAGTAGTAAAGGCATATGAATCAGCCCACTGACATCACAGAGAGCTTTTATTTTGGATGCTGTGCTACATAACCCTCAGAAACATGTTCTGTGGTTTACCAACAACATTATCATGGCCTACTGACAAAGACATTCACTGCTGCCAGAGCAAATCTAAACAGTCTTGGTGGAAAGAACAAGAAAAATGTTCCATAGCTCTTTAGAAAGCAGACTTTAGGACAAATGAAATGGCATATAAAACACTGAGATCCACATGCCATCGAACCAAACTGTTAAAAAGGATATTAAATCTTATAACTGAAGAGAAATTATGTCTATGGTTGGCCACCTTTGCATTATACTGAATCCTAACTTGACTGGACGAAGATGCAGGAGCAACATTCTTGCGAGCGTCAAACAACAAAAACAAAAAGGCACAGAACCAAACTCTTCCAGCTTACCAGCAAAAAAAAGCATGTAAACATGGTGGAACATTATTTAAAACCATGTACCATTAAAGTAAATACAGATTAATATAAAAAGCAAGCCATTTCCCGACCAGCCGGGATCCCATTGCTCAGCGATCAATGTTTAAAACCAAACTAGATAATGTCGTGGAAGACTAGTTTTAAATAAACACATTTATGAATAGAACCATGTGTTGTATTATAGTGCTTCCATTTTTGTAAATAAATCATAGAAATTACTAATGCCTCCTTTTTCTCATGATTTAGTCACGATTATGCATGTCCTCTAATGCCTTATTGCTTTATGATAAAACAGGTAGTTCCGGTCGTTAAAGCTGATTGGCTGAACTGTTTGGCCAGCCGTGACATTGCTGACATTAACGCACACCTTCGACCGCTTCATATTCGGATCAATGTGTGATATACTATACATTCTTTTGAATCATGTGTCATTAATGGAGGTTATACCAATCGTCAGTGTGAAGTGAAAAATAAACAGACGAGATGAAAACGTTAATTCAGACCCTATCCACGTAACTACTTTCTAATCTTTGGACCACAATTTCGACTAGAGTAGAAAGTATTTAGTAAGTAGTAGTAAAGTAAGTAAAGTATTTTGTAAAAAACAATAATAATTATAACAATTAAATAAATAAAAAATAGGGGCAAAGATAATAAAAAAAAAAAATCTTGAAATCAAAACCGAGTGTCCAGGTACAACTCAGCACCACGTAGCTCATTTTGCTTTGGCAACAGGCAATCTAAACATCTGTTCAGGAAATATTAGCCAGCCACTATGAAGCCTGCGGCTACCAACTTTCCCCCAGTGATCCAATTGATGTGGTGTCAGTCCAAATCTGAGAAATGGCTTCAGTATAGTGCAACGTTTAATAAGTTGATTTCACCTGCTGAAAAAAAACCCTTCATACCATACAAATTTTGTGAGGGTTTATGTTTAAGTTGTACTAACCAGATGTAGTGGAAAAAGCAGTAAACTTAAACTGCCCTTTCTTCCGACCTTTCTTGACTGAACATGCTACTCAGCTTTTAGTTCAAGCCCTCATTCTCATCCCAGCTTGATTATTGTAATGCTCTGCTTGCACAATCAGACCTCTACTACTGATTAAAAACCCTGCAGCCCAACTTGTGTTCAACCAGCCCAAGTAAACAAATGGAGAGAGAGATGAGTAGTGGAATGTCACTCCACTACTCATCTCTCTCTCCATTGGTTCTCACATTCAGCACAAGTCTCTGACTCTGGCCTACAGGACCATCTCTGTAGCTGCCCCCTCTTACCTTCACTCTATATTTTCAAAATACACTCCAACTCGTTTACTCCTTTCTAGTAATGGTTAATAATAAGCCTAGTTAATCCATCTCACTGAGGAGCTCATTCTCACTCCGTTGCGTTCACCACTGAAAAAGGGTGGAACGATCTTCCAAACTCTGTCCGTAAGGCGGAGTCACTTGGCATCTTGGGTGGGTGCAGGATAGGATAATGATCAGATTTGAAAATTCAACAGTGTAACTAGTTCTTAACTAATGACTTAGGGCTTTAAAAATGCAGCAACTTATAGTATAGTATGGAAAAATTATAACCGAATTAATGTAATATTACATTAATAATGTAATTGTAAAATAAGAAAATAATAAAACAAAATAGCTGCATGATCTCCAATTTTGCAGCATATCAAATTGAAAAAACAAAGTTCCTAGAATTTGCATAAATAAAAAATTGTATATGAATAAAAAAAAAAATGTATATGAGGAGGGAAATTGCAGATGTTTGTTGTCCCGACTGCCAGGCCGACTCACTAAGTTACTAAATCGAATATAAAAAGTTGGAAGCAAAAAAAAAATAAAAGATTAGAAAATAAAAGCGAAAAACATGAACAGGAGCAATAGCATGCATTCAAATATATATATATATATATATATATATATATAGTGGAGTCCAGTTAGAACCTCATAATTTCTAACGTGTGTTATGATTTAGTGCCATATCTTGTATACTGAAGTAGCCTAGTTGTTTTATCAGCATTTTATGCCAACGAATAAAAAGTCAAAATGCTGAATTGAAATAATTATTACTAAAACTTAAATGTATTTATTTCCTGCAAGTAAAAAAAAAAGTTACATTAAAGAAACCATATTACCTTTGGGGGAAAAATACATCATAAAGAGCAAGCTAAAAGAAAAAGAAAATTGACATCCTAACTGTTTATATCCTTCTTGACATTGACATTTACATTTGTTAAGCTTTATTACCTTAAATCTAAAGATAAGCGATGACAGTAGAGCAAAAATAATTACAAACTGTCTTTCTAGCCTCTTAAGCAATACATATACAAACAAGGACTTTGCATACTGTATTCTAGCCTTGTTCCAGCGTTCTCCCTCTCTGTAACCAATTCAGCGCTTCTTTTCAATTGTCCTTAGCTGTCCTTATCAATCTTTGCTTACGGTTATCAGTCTGATGCGTTTTATCCACCTCTGAGTGGATTATTCTGCCAGAAAGGAGAATTTAATTGTGTTTGGATGTGTAGCTATTTTAAAAGTACACAAAGCCCATTTCAGCTGACAAACTCTCTGCATCTCAGGAGGGAAGAACTTGCCAAAAGAAACCTCACAGGAAAGAGGGAGCGATTCTCAAAGAGCCTCGGCATTTGCGTGGAACTGTACTTTAACTGATGTGAAATCTCGGCATGTTGTACTTCTGAAACGTTAGAAGGACATGTGGCTTTTCCATTAAACCTCACAGTATGTAAAATAAAATAAGAAAATAAAAAGCAATCTGTTTCTTTAATGAAGCTCTCGATTTTACTTTTTAAAAATAAATAATTAAATTCAGCATTTAAAACATAAAAATATACTTGAAATATATTAAACAATATTTGCAATTTGGTTCGGTTTGCAGTTGTTAACATAAAATGCTGATAGAACTACTAGGCTACTTTAGTATACGGCTCTAAATCATAACACAAGTTAGAAATTATGGTTAGATGTTAGAATTACGGTCTGGATCTTGGCCTGACCAAATTCCCTTTAACTGGACTCCACTGAATTCTAATTAAATACCTCTGAAATAAACAATCAGTTAAATCCATCAATCCAGCCATTATCTTCCACTTCATCCTCTACTAGGGTCACGCGCCCATCAAGGGGAGAATGTTTCGTCGGGCAGGTACACCAAGGACAGAATGCCAATCCATTGCCGGGCACACACAAATTCAAACAGACACACTCTAAATGGGGCAATTTGGAGAATTCAATTGACCTTGATCCATGTTTTTAGACTGTGGGAAGAAAACGGAGAACCCGGAGGAAACCCACGCGGATACGGAGAGAACATGGAAACTCCATCCAGATTGGGATTCGAACCGGGAATCCCTAGCGCTGAGAGGCAAACGTGCCAACCACAAGTAAACCTACCAAATTATAAGAACCCAGATCTGTAAAAGTAGTCTTAAGAACCACTTCAGAACAAAGTTTTAACATTACTCAAAGAGCAAAACAGAGTAAGTGGGCACCCCTTCATTAAAAACGTACATTCTCTGTGATGTTTGCATGTTCTCCCCACTTATGCAAGCGGTTCTTTAAAAATTTAGAAGTGAAGTCTTTAAAGTGAACATCTCAATTTTTAGTTCTCATGAGAAGCAGATTTTCAGAGGAGAGTAAAAAAGACATTAATTTACTCATTTGTCTGATGCTTTTCTTCTAGAATTACTTGCCCAAAGTAAAAACAGCTGATGATTCCACAACTTCTTAAATCCTCCCAAAGGATTCAACTTTCAGAAAAAGACTGGTCATTAGAAGTTAAAAATAAACATCAATCCAGTGTTTGAGAGATAAGAGTCCTTGCTCAAGAACATGAGCCTCTTTCAGGGACATTGCATAAATCAAGCATCTGGTGAAAAGATACCAAACAGAATTGGAAAATTTGCACCTGGGGCAGGAACATTAAGACACCAGGGGCCATGTTTTGTCTTGGAGTTTGAGCCATAACATATTGCTAGAAAAAAAAGTGTCCTCTCAACACCCATAACACAACATAAATAGCTTAACACATCATTTATCAGAACCAGATCTCATAAACGGACACCTGCAGGCCATCAAAGCAGAGTTTGTGGTAACTAGGTTCTCTTTTTAATTTAGCTTTTTGGTACATGTCCTAAACTGAAGAGTCAGAATAGACAGTACATTTGAACAGTTTTATAATAGTTATCATATAAATTTGAAAAGGAATCTTGGAAAAAAAACAACATTAATTTGAAATTGCAGAATATTATGCAAACAATATACTACAGATATCCTGAGCTGAGCTCATGATCAGTATAATATCTATTCATCCTTTATCTTACGCTTTATTCTTTTTTAGGGTCGCGGTGAGGTTCCCCATGCCCACCCAGGGGAGAACATTTTGGGCGCTGGGCAGATACACCCAGGACAGGGAGCCAATCTATCACTGGGCACACACTCACGCACACAGACACACAAACACACTCTATATGGGGCAATTTGGAGAATTCAATTGACCTTTATCCATGTTTTTGGACTGCGAGAGGAAATTGGAGAACTCGGAGGAAACCCACACGGACACGGAGAGAACATGGAAACCCCACCCGGAATATCCCCAGCGCTGAGAGGAGGACGTTCTAACCACTAAGCCATCATAATATCATTACGCAGTATTTATTTCAAGTGAAAATGCCCATTGGTCTAAAATGAACTAATAAAATAGTCATATATATATATATATATATATATATATATATATATATATATATATATATATATATATATATATATATATATGGCATTGCTATATTAAATTCAATATAAATACTAACTGCCTTATTGAGTACTATCCACTTGGTCTGTCTTTGCCCAGGCTTGTGGTGACATTACATATTTTCAGGTAACAAATCTGAAACGTTATAATGTCCAGAGGGAGTCAACTATTATAAAAATTGAATGTTGAATTAAAAACAACCAGCTGTTAAAGTCATTTGAAGTATTAATACAGATTTGGCAACCTATAGCATCAATTTCTACCAATTCCTAAATAAAACATGTTTTCTGAAAGCTTTAAAACACCAGAAAAAGTTTTACCTTAAATTAACTAATGCTAAAAAAGCAGCAAGCAAGTTCTTGAGGATGCATTAATGACTGTAGTTTAAAAGAATTGTTTTAACATTAGTGGTGTTTTTAGCATTAGTAGAGTGCTGAAGCAGCAGCATCACAAATGCCGACAGGAACAGACTGGACAAACTCATTTAGAAAGGTCAGCTCTGTCCTGAGGGAACCCTTAGACCAGTGCAGGTACAAGAGGATGCTAAACAAGCTACCAACTCTTATGGAGAATGAATCCCACCTCATGTTTGAGACTCTAAACGGCACTGGGCAGCACCTTCAGTGACAGGCTGCGTCGTCATCCAAAGTGTGTTAAAGAGGTTTTTTATTCCTGCTGCAGTTAAACTGCACATCAGCACTGTTATTAGTAACTATTCACCATCAATCTGACAAAATACTGTGCAATAAACATTCTATTGTTATATGTGCAGTAAAGTTATTGCTACACAATTTGTTTTATCTGCATTTACCACAATTTTATTTTAATCATATGTACAATTCTTTATTTAATCAGTTTTTTATATCGCCTTCCCTTCTGTATTATATGCCATATACATAATTGAGTAGTTTTTTTATTCTATTTTATTTGTATATATACTGTTCTCTATTTGTATTATGTTCGTACTTTTTCGTTTTTAAAGGTCCTCTTGTAATAGATACATTGGATGTATCTATAACTTTCCCAATTGCTGTCACTTCTGCTGAGAAATGTGAATTTCCCCTACTGTGGGACAATTAAAGGATTATCTTAGTCAAAATTAAAATTGATTATTGATGATCAATGTCAGAGTTCTATTAAAAACATTAACCTGCTCTGGCTTGTTATAACCTGACTTGATCTTTAGAAAAACTTTACCAAAAAAGTCACAAATTTTCATTCTGGCCTTCAGATCTATGAGGGGGGGGGGGGATTGTATGTCAACATGTCACATGACATGTTTATGACTGAATAAAAAAAAAAAAAAGCATTATGTTTTTCGTTTTAAGCACCAGATAACAATAATGTGGATGTACTAAACAAATCCAATACATTTTGTTTGTTTTAGGAACCCAGCTTCTTTAGATCTATAGTGAGTCACCGAGGTGAAAGACCTAAGGAGGAGTCGGAAGTAAAGAAGCACAGCAGCCATGAGAGCAGAAGCTCAGAACGTGGCAGTTGTGCTGCTATTCTACCTCACTGCCCTCGGCAGTTGCTTAGGCAATGAGCCAGTGCTGTCTCGACGACGGCGAGCACCAGTGGACACTATTAAAAGGTGCTCTTATACATTCCTCGTACCTCAGCAGAAAATCACGGGACCCATTTGTGCCTCTGCCACAGGGCCCGAGCCCGACAAGGACCGTGTGACCCGCATGGACATCTCTGACCTGAAGGAGGTGCTATCCAAGCAGCGTCGGGAAATCGAGACGCTGCAGCTAGTCGCCGACGTGGACAGCAACCTGGTCAGCGAGATGAAACTCTTACGCAAGGAGTCGCGCAACATGAACTCTCGAGTCACACAGCTTTACATGCAGCTGCTACATGAGATCATCCGAAAGCGTGATAATTCGCTAGAACTGGCGCAACTCGAGAACCGTGTGCTCAACGTCACGTCAGAGATGCTGCGTCTCGCTTCGCGTTATAAGGAACTGGAGCTGCGCTTCGCCACCCTGGCCTCCACAGTAAATAATCAGTCAGTGCTTATCTCTTTGTTGGAGGAGCATTGCATGCGTACGTTCGGACGCCGTGAACTGCCAGTGGTGCCGCCACTGGTGCAAGTGGTGCCTGAGACCATTCCTGCGAACACCAACCGTTTCACCAACGAGATTCAAAGAGACAATAGCAACCGAGCGTTCTCTCGAGGGTCTCGAATGGATGTCCCACCCACCGCTGACCCCAAAGACCTCCCACCAGCACCACAGGGTACTCTAACCACTGAAGGTAAGTGTGTATGCTCATTGTTGACGCAAGTAGCCAATCATATTTAAGGACCCGAACTACTCGTTTAATAAGAGGGCAGGTAGTTTTATAAAAGATTCAATAAATGGCACCACCCCCACCCACCCGAATGAGCAAACACACACAGTATACAGCACAAACGCACAACAATCCCTGTGACCCACATTCCCTCAAACAGAACATGAAGAGTAAAAAATGCATAAAACATATAACACATAAAACCCAGCTGCAAGGCATGCAGGGAAATGGTAATAATAATAATTAGTGTCATAGTTATGGTAGGCGGCACGGTGGCTTAGTGGTGAGCATGTTCGCCTCTCAGCACTAGGGATTCCCGGTTCGAATCCCCATCTGGGTGGAGTTTCCATGTTCTCCCCGTGTCTGCGTGGGTTTCCTCCGGGTTCTCCGGTTTCCTCCCACAGTCCAAAAACATGGATCAAGTTAATTGAATTCTCAAAATTCCCCCCTATAGTGTGTGTCTGTGTGAGTGAGTGTGTGCCCAGCGATGGATTGGCGCCCTGTCCTGGGTCTATCTGCCCAGCGCCCGTCTCGGGAATGCAACATAAAAACCCTCTCGTTCTCGTTCTCCCCTGGATGGGCATGGGGAACCCCACCGGCGACCGACATTGACGCGCCCTTCTTTAAGCAGTTTGAATGTAACGTACATTTAAATGAGATGTGATTGAGGCTTGGGGACATGGCTGTACGCCAAATTTGGGATTAGAGAGAGAGAGAGAGAGAGGGAGAGAAAGGGAGAGAGAGGGGGAGAGAGAGAGAGAGAGAGAGGGAGAGAGAGAGAGAGCCCCCCCCCCCCCCCCCCCCCCCCCCCCCCCCCCCCCCCCCCCCCCCCCCCCCCCCCCCCCCCCCCCCCCCCCCCCCCCCCCCCCCCCCCCCCCCCCCCCAGCAAATAACAACCGCCCTTATAAAGTTCAAAAAAAGAAATCCAACACAACAAAGAGAAGCAAAAGCTGTGTATTTTTCCGTATGAAACCTTGTTAATCAATAAATACGACTTTTTTTTTTAATACATGGATTTTCAGGGCAGTGAAACCCAGTCTGGTATCTACACACGATGTGCAAGCGTATAAAGACACCAAAACATTACACATCTATTACCTTTCGTGACACTTCATCCCAGACTCCCCCCCCCTTAGCAAGTATAACAGTTTCCAATCCTCTGGGAAGGCTTTCTACAAGACGGATGCCTGTGGAAACTTTTGCCCATTTACCCTGCTGGTAGATGAAAGGGCCTGGTTTTCAATCTCAGTTCTAATTCATCCCAAAGGTGTTCGATGGAGGTTGAGGTCAGAGCTCTGTGTGGGCTATTCAAAATCTTCCACATATAATTCACCAACTCAAGCCTTTACTGACCTTGCTTCGTTTCCCAAAACTGTTCGGACAAAGTTGGAAGCATATGAGTGTCTGAAATGCATATCTGGGTGATTTTGAAGCCCAAAAGAAACATTATTAAACAAAACATTCTGATTTAACAACTAAGAGGGCTTTCCTAATATCTGTGTCCATATAAAGTGACAAATAATAAATGTGCACCAAGCACAAAGCAACATGAAGATGTGTCTGCATTCACTCATGTGGGGCTCACTTTAACGCTGCTGAGATCTATCTATATTACAATCATGATTTGTAAACTGCAACTGTGCATGAACACAGGAAACAACTGACGCTATTCTTGCAAACCGCTTACATAAACAGTTTGAGATGGGATTGAATAAGCAGACAGGCAAGATAGCCACAGCTAAAATGATAAAATACTGCATTTCCATTCTATTTTGGACTTTAATTTATAACCTGAAACAGAAACAGTTAAGACAGTATGAAAAATGCACACAAAAAAATAAAATAAAATAAAATACACAGACATTTATATTTAGTCCTATCTGGGTCAGGGAAGAGATCTTCCCTCAAGTGGAGGAGTTAAAGTATCTGGGGGTCTTTACGAGTGATGGTAAGATGGAGCGAGATATTGACAGACGGATGGCCAGCAGTGATGTCTGTTGTGGTGAAAAAGGAGCTAAGCCAAAAAACAATGCTCTCGATTTAGCTGTCGAGCCACGCTCCTACCCTCATCTATGGTCATGAGCATCGGGTAAGGCTGCCGTCTAAGCGCCTCCCCAGGGAGGTGTTTCAGACAAGTCCAGCTGGCAATACAGAATGATATAAAATACATATAAAAATACACACGCTTGTGATCGAGTGAAGCTGTGAAAAGTGATCCATAATATGGCGAGGAACGACGGTACATTTCATTGTCTATCGAATCCATGATCCATACCACGGTGTGAACCATCCATCCATCATCTTCCGCTTTTATCTTTCCTCTATTAGGGTCGCGGGGGTGGGGGGGTTCCCCATGCCCATCCAGGGGAGAAAGTCTCGGGCGCTGGGCAGATACACCCAGGACAGGGCGCCCCACACACACACAAACACATTGGAGAATTCAATTGACTTGATCCATGTTTTTGGACTGTGGGAGGAAACCGGAGAACCCGGAGGAAACCCACGCGGACACGGGGAGAACGTCGAAACTCCACCCAGATGGGGATTCGAACCGGGAATCCCTAGAGCTGAGAGGTGAACGTGCTAACCACTAAGCCACCCATGGTGTTAGTCAGATTAACAAAAAAAACTGCACCAGTGACGCAAGAAATTTGTAAAAATATTTATAGGAAGAAGAGTTGTTGTTGGTCATCAGGCAGAAGTGAATCGTAAAACCATTTAGAAAAAGTTTGGATTGCGTTTGTCTAGAGACAAAATAAAACTATGAAAAAAGTCTGCAAATTTAAAACACAAAATTTAATGGTGTTAGTCCATCCATCCATTATCTTCCACTTTCTCCTATAGAAGGGTTGGGGGGGGGGGGGGGTTTAACCCTGTGCCCTTCCAGGGGAGAATGTTTTGGGCGCTGGGCAGATAAACCCAGGACAGGGTGCCATGTCCATGTATCGCTGGGCACACACTCACTCACACACACAGACACACTCTATATAGGGCAATTTGTAGAACTCAATTGACTTGATCCATGTTTTTGGACTGAGAACCCGGAGGACCCGGAGGAAACCGGAGAACACAGAGGAAACCCACTCGGACACGGGAGAACAGGGAAACTCCACCCAGATGGGGATCCCGAACCACCGTGCCTTCCTCACAATGTTATTGTCATGCATTTAGTTATCTATTTATTTATATATTTAATTCTACACACATTCATTATTGTGGACAGATGTCTTCTGCAGCCATGCCTTAGTAATGTTTGCAGCGTGCGGTTCTGCATTCGGTTGTTAAAATGCATGGACAGCTTTGGAAAAGATGTCGTCTGGGAAGCAGCATATGTTGTTCTACGAACTCAGAGTGCTTTTCTGCCTTGGCTAAAAGCACAGACAGCCATTTATCTTTACGAAAACTTGACTTTTGAACTCTTTGCTGATAACAGTCTACATGGTCCGTTTCATCTGTGGTATGGAGCACACGGTGTTCATTTACACCCGTCCCTCGATATTTCCCAGTTTACTTATTGCAGCTTCACAGTACCTTAGGTTTAAAGAGGAAAAAATCCATGTACTGCTGGTTCTCAGTTTTTTTGCTATATCAAGGGATTTTGCAGCATATACTGTGTTATTAAAAATACACAGGTTGTACTCAGAGTGTAGAAAGTGTTTACGAGAATATAAAGTGTTTATAAGTGTGTGGGAAAGGTTAGAGAGTGGGAAGGGTTAATCAGCCATAAAAAAAAATATCCATCCATCCATTACCTTCCGCTTTATCCTCTATTAGGATCGTGGGGGGGATGAGGGGGGTTCCCTATTCCCATCCAGGAGAGAGCGTCTCGGGCGCTGGGCAGATACAACCAGGACAGGGCGCCAATCTATCGCTGAGCACACACTCACTCACACAGACACGCACACAAACACACTCTATATGGGGCAATTTGGGTAACTCAATTGACTTGATCCATGTTTTTGGTACACAGTATATATATATATATATATATATATATATATATATATATATATACACATATATACTGGACTGAACTATGTACAGCTCTTGGATATTTGATCTTTATTAGAGCTGCTTTACAAAGCAATTAGGGTGATGCACAAATAAGTCTTCATATGGAGACAAGTCAAGACGGCATGTGCTTCTTTCAAATTTCCATCGTATCAAAAGACACTCCAGATGAACCGAGTCCTGGCCCGTGTGTGGCTTAGGGGGAGAGAGGGAGTTTTAATGAGAAGACCCTTTTATCAAGGGATCCTCCTGGAGCTCAAGTCATGGAGTGTTGGAGCTTTGCCAAAACAGGCCGCAACACTCCTTACACTTCTTTAATTCTAGTATCCCTCCAGCCATCCGCAATTTCGGGGCATCTGGTGTAATCCATCTTCCAGAGCATTAAACACGGCCGCAGCAATTTTCTCAGGTTTAATTCATCTGCTACTGACCACTAATAGCAGCCCAGAAAAACCTGCCTCACCTAAAACCATACAATTGGGAACGAGGTTTATGAAACACAGGCAAGAGGCTAACCACCACAGAACCACATGCAGGAAGAACTTAACAGAATGTACATGGAAAACAGCGAATATACATGCTGACTCACGGACCATTATCCAATTAGATCACTTATGCAATTACATACAGTGGTGCTTGAAGATATGTGAGCCTTTTAATATTTCTGAATGAAATTAATTTAGTGTTTGAACAGTTTTTTTTAATATATAAAACCTTTCAAAGGTAAAAGGTAATAAAAGAAAATGATTTATTATTACATATTTGTAAGTGGGCTTCACAGTGTTGTAGTGAATAGCACATTCATCTCTCAGGGCTGGGGATCTAGGTTCGAATCCAGATCTTGGTAAAGTTTCCATGTTCTTTCTGTGTCTGTGTGGGTTTTCTACAGGTTCTCCATTTCCCTCCCACAGTCCAAAAAACATGGATTCAAACTGGCTGCTCTAAATATTTATGTAGCCTAGTGCCCCAAACAACCCCACAACCAATGTAAACCATTAGTAGAAGATAATAGGATACAAGTGGCAAAAGGATTTGAACCTTAACGTTTTGCAGATAATTTAAAGTTGAAATAAGAATCAGGTGTTTTAATTACGGTATCAAATCAGGTGTCATTGCCTGTTTCATTAAAAAATAAATGAAGATTACATAAATCCGATTGTCACAGTACATGTTTATTGGAGTGTATTATGGCCCAAACAAAATGACTTGCCTGACGACTTCGGAAGAAGAGTTGTTGTTGATCATCAGGTGGAAATAAATCGTAAAACCATTTGACAGGGTGCCAATCTATCGCTGGGCACACACTCACTCACACAGACACACTCTATATGGGACAATTTGGCAAACTCAATTGACTTGATCCATGTTTTTGGACTGTGGGAGGAAACCGGAGAACCCGGAGGAAACCCATGCGGACACGGGGAGAACATGGAAACTCCACCCAGATGGGGATTCGAACCGGAAATCCCTAGTGCTGAGAGGAGAACATGCTAACCACTAAGCCCATGGTGTTAGTCAGATTAACAAAAAAAAAATTGCACCAGTGACGAGAAAAATTTTAATCATAAAAATTTTCAAACTAAAATTAATATTATTCATTAATGTCATTCATCTGTTGAATTTGATATTTTTATTCATTATGATTTTATTTTTATTTATTTAATTAAAATTATAAATAATTGTATTTATTTTATATTATTTATTCATGTTTAGAGAATCATGAATCAAGGGATTTCATTTAAGCAAGGGTTTCCAAACTTTTGCATAATGAATGCTCGTCAGCTCTACATCCATGGCTCTGCTGAAGAACTATGGCTACAACAAATACTGGATTAAACCGTGATTTTTATTGCATTGGCAGCCCAGCAGGACATCCTTAATGGGTTTATATGGTTTTCCGGGTCACCTGATCATCACACAATCTGTACATGGCTGCCCTACACTGTTGATGATGCCTGGCCAATGAGTCCCCCACTGAGTCCTGGTCCTCCCAAGGTTTCTTCCTTAAAATATTAACATAACAGTTTTTTTCTTGCCACTGTTGCTTCGGCTTGCTCTTTGGGGGTTTAAAGTCTTACGACACTGTAAACCTGCTTACAATGTACTTTTGTAAAAACCTGCCTTACTGGTTAGCAGTGCTGAGAATCCAGGTTTGAATCCCGATCTGAGTGTAATTTCCATGTTCTCCCTGTGTGGGCTTACTTCAGGTTCTTTGGTTTCTTCCCACAGACCAAAAACATGGATTGAAGGTAAATTGTCTGCTCTGTATTGCCCCATATTGTGTGTGAAGTGAGTGCGTGCCGAGCAATGGATTCAGCCTTGTATTCAGAGTATCTGCCCAGCACCTGAAATGGTTTCCCATGAATAAGATGAGGGCATCCCCACATGACCCCAGCACTGGATTAAGCGGTCAAAATGATGAGATGAGATGAGAATTTCGATGTGTCAATTTTGGCTTAGAAATAAGGAAACAACTGTTCCCACACATTAAGTATGAAAGGATATACAAATAATAAGCATTTCTCATCCGTAAAACCATCAAAAATCTCTGAAAATTCTGTAAAAAGAATTTCCCAAGTGCAAAAAGGAAGATCATAATGGTCTGTTGAGGTGCATCTGCACAAATATTTAAATATGTAATCCTAACTACAGTAAACTTAAACGTTTCATTATCAAAAATTAAGATATTTGCATGTTACACCAAGCACCATCATGATTACACACATAAAAACCCATCAGAAAAAGCCTGTAGTATCAGGGTTCAGGGTTCGATACAAAGCCCAGCTGTAAAAACAAGTAGAGCACTGTCTGGCACAAAGCCCAACTGTGTGAGTTGAATGCTGTCATTCACAGGGCAGCCTGCCATGCTGGGTAACCCTGCTGCTTCAGCATGACCACAGCTACTTAAGAACTTCCTTTAAACACAGGAAACAGCCCCTCATACAGTCGAGCAAACATACTTCCAAGAGAGCCTTCATCCTTCCCTTTCAACTTCCCCTCTCTTCAAGGTTTAGACCTACAAGGCGGGTGCTTTGCAATGCTTAAGGTTAAGGGCAAGAGGGGAGGAGGGGGGTAGTAAAGAACAGAAGAAGAAGTCCATCAGGAGAGTTGGCTTTCTCTACAACAGATCTTGTGTGATCATGGAACCCCCAAAAGAAAGCACTTCAGCAAAACAGATGATCTCTCAAAGCCCAAAGAACGAAGGCTCATGTCAAACATAAGACTCTTGTTATGCTAAAAGACTCGGAGCTTCAGTCGAACCCCACGATGATTAAGTGAAAAAACTGAACCAGAAACAGGCGTATCTGGAAAGCATGTAGCTATATACAGTATATACATCCATCCATTATCTCCTGCTTTATCCTCTACTATGGTCGCAGGGGGGGTTCCCCATGCCCATCTACATATATGTATATACACACATAAATACACACACACACACATACATTCATATATATATATATATATATATATATATATATATATATATATATATATATATATATATATATATATATATACACACATATATATATATATATACACACACACATATATATATATATATATATATATATATATATATATATATATATATATAAACATATATATATATATATATATATATATATATATACCCCCCCCCCCCCCCCCCCCCCCCCCCCCCCCCCCCCCCCCCCCCCCCCCCCCCCCCCCCCCCCCCCCCCCCCCCCCCCCCCCCCCCCCCCCCCCCCCCCAACAGCATTATAGAAACTCACAATATGCGTCCATTGTTTTTTAGTTTTAATCCTAATCAATTAGTCAACAACAAAAGGTTTTAAATAGGGCTGCAACAACGAATGGATAAAATCGATGAAAATAGATTATTTGTTATAACGAATAAATCGATTCGTTGGGTCACACTATTTCCGCATTGTCGTAACCGCTTACATCACCTGCAGCGCTTCAACAACGCTGGAAAAAATAGCGGGTTAAACAGAACGAGTGGGTTGAACAAAACAAGCTGATAAATTGTACAAATGCAACACAGCCAACGCTGAAAAAAAGCTTCCATTTAAAACTGCTGGAGCTTCACGCTTCTCACAAATAAAGAACGTGGAACATGCGAGCTCTGCGGAAATAAATTGACCCGCACGGAGCACCACAGTGATGATCCACCACCTGAAACTAAACATGTTGGACACTGATGAGGATGAAGGAGCTGAACAGCAGAGTAAATCACTACAATATCCCGATCTTTAGTTTTGAAGTGAATCAACGTAACGGTGCACTAACTATGAGAACCGCAGAGCACGCTTCATGTCGTTTTTAGTTGTTAACTGGATAATTACTGTGAAGGAGAACATGTGTTTATTCATATTTTCGTTTAATTATCTTAAGCGGTGTTTAAACACATACAACTTGTACACAATGGTGCTAATTAATGATCAAGCTTCACGTTTCAATTTTTTGACAAAATATGAGTGAGGACACTATGGGAGTTAGGTAGGATGAGTTGCATTTAGAGGGGAATTAGGTAACATATTAGACTCAAATTTCTGTAATTTAGCATTTTGTTGACACTATGCTCCATATTGCACCAGTGTGTGTGAGAGATTTGTGTTTAATTGCTTTTTGGGCTACTTGAATGCCTTAAAATCATACTGTAAATTAAACCATACGGTTTTCTTCATAACTACTGACTTGTAATGTTCTCATTTGTAAGTGTCTTTGGATAAAAGCATCTGCTAAATAATTAAATGTAAATGTAAATGTTTTTTTTTTATTTTTTATTTATCCGATTTATCGATTAATCGGAAAAATAATCGACCGATTAATTGATTATCAAAATAATCATTAGTTTCAACCCTAGTTTTTACTTATTATTTTATAGCTTTGATACAATGACACTAAGAAGTCTATAAAATTGTGTTAGTACTAGATACACCTACAGAGCAACCTGGACACATCTTCAGTGACGTAATCGGGGTCACAGGGTAACACCTTTTCAAAGACTCTGAGTTCAGGTATCTGGTCAAACATTAGCATCTTAAAAATGATCAGAGTTACAGAGTAAACTGCCCATTACTGTAGTCACTTTTTTGCAAATGTAAATTTTCAAACAGAGATACAAATTCTTTGGAGATTAACCACTGAGCTTCAAATCAAATAACTGGCACGTTACTTCTTTCACTCAGGACCATTTCAGGACTGCTTTCAAGTGCGACGGGCAGGGCACAGCACCAGTGGGATGTACCTTTTACAGGCAGAAGGAACCGATCGTCTGATTCAGGTCTGGTGTGAGCAGGGACTGGATAATGGCGGCTGGACAGTCTTACAGAGAAGGAAAGATGGCTCTGTTAACTTTTTTAGAAACTGGGAGAACTACAAGGTAAGTTCGCCTACATATATTTGACCATTTTGAATTTAAATAGAATGAAATCTTAATCAGGTGCTAGAATACATTAAGTGACCTTGAGGTCACTGCTTTCCAATACCTTAATGAGTCACTGGTAAAAAAACACTATGTGATTGGTGCTTATGGATTCGTTTTAATACGGTGTAGCCTCTGTTGTCGTTGACTTTGGATATCAATTAATTCAGTGTTAGTCGATTTTCTCTACAAAAATTACGTCTCCGTATTCACGGGTTGCTTTGAATTTAATCAGCGTGCTCACGTGAAGTGCACAAATCGCATTGTCCTCATGAAATGTTTGTGCCCGATAGCTATGTGTATGTTCTATGCATTCCAACACAACTTTCACAGAAAAAAAATCACTGTAATCCTGAAAGCCTGCTCTATGGTGGTCCAGTGAGGGTCTTAAGTTTTGGAGAACAGATTTAGGGGGACTCATAAAAATATACATAAAATATACATAAAAAAATCTCAAAAAGGTCTAGAACAATAAAATTATAATATCTAAAAAAAAGTATGGAATTCAATAAAATTTAATCGGATATGGGGGCGGCATGGTGGCTTAGTGGTTAGCATGTTCTCCTCTCAGCGCTAGGGATTCCCGGTTCAAATCCCAATCTGGGTGGAGTTTCCATGTTCTCCCCGTGTCCGTGTAGGTTTCCTCCGGGTTCTCCGGTTTCCTCCCAAGGTCCAAAAACATGGATCAAGTCAATTGAGTTCTCCAAATTGCCCCATATAGAGTGTGTATGTGTGTGTGTCTGTGTGAGTGAGGGTGTGCCCAGCGATAGATTGGCGCCCTGTCCTGGGTGTATCTGCCTACCGCCTGAAATGTTCTCCCTGGATGGGCATGGGGAAGATAATGGATGGATGGATGGATAATTCACTGTATAAATACATTACATTTCAATTGGAGAACATGCTAAATGTTAAGATGACACCCTGATTTAGAGAAGTTCCACATTTGCTGATTGTGAATTCATAAAGCAACACTGCAGTCATTTTCCAAAAGGATTGGTGAGCTGAACTCTTTTTTTTTTTTAAGTTTAATTTCCAAACTTGCTGCAGCCAAAGCTTTAGTTTTATTTTTCCTAATCACTGGTTCTCGATAATACATGATTTTCCCATGTTTACATAGCGGTGCGCGTGCCGACAGCAAGACATGGAATCGAATTTGAGATCAAGTAAACCGAGACAGTGCTCCATTACAGATCTAAACAGGAATAAACAAACCTCACAAAGTAATATCATTCATCATCCAGTGGCCAAAGCCAATTGAATCCAAACAAGATTACCAATCTCAGCCCCGAATTAGATTCCTCAGCTCTGATTTACATACAAAAAACAGACTTGGCAGTTCCAACACTATTTAAAAGTGAAAAGAAAAACCCTCCCTGTTTAAGCTTTAAATGACGGATGAACACAACTCAATCCAGCTGGATGGCTTGGAAACAACACTTTGATTCTGCAATCTGTGGAAAAGACCAATTATGCTGAAAAGTCCATCTTGGCTACTAAGAATGAGACTGCCCTCTAAGCAAGACTTCACTGAATCTTATGGAACAAACAATACGGACTTATTGAACTCAAAATTATGAACTCATTTTAAAGCTCTAAGGAAGATAACACATTTTCAACAAATTTATTTTCCATCTATCTATTGACTTCAGATTTTTTTTTTAAAGAAGATATTTTTCTAACTACCAGCACTCGAAAAAAAAAATCCAGTTGCTTTTAGCCAATGTGTCACAACTTAAAGCACAATGCAGAAAACAATACCATAATCGAGTGCCATGAATAAAAGAGTTTTGGTGTTAAAAGAAGTTATTATTAAATGCATTAACCAATAAGTGATTTTTACATAAACACATATACACACACATGCATTCATTCATTCATTCATTCATTCTCTTCCTCTAAATTCTCTGCTAGCGTCATGTGGGGGGGTTCCCCACACCCATCCAAGGGAGAACATTTCAGGCGCTGGGCAGATAAACCCTGGGCAGGGCGCCAATCTATCGCTGGGCACACACTCACTGACACACTCTATATGGGACAATTTATCTGCCCACATATATACATATACAAATTCCTAATTTCAATTTACCCAAATTTTATAAAACTATTGCAAACTTTAAAATGTATCATGACTCATTGATAACTTTCTTTAACAGAAAGGCTTTGGAAACATAGACAGTGAGTACTGGTTGGGGCTGGAGAACATCTATATCTTGGCCAAACAAGGTGACTACAGGCTGATGGTAGAGCTGGAGGACTGGGAGAGGAAGAAGGTCTATGCCGAATACAGCAGCTTCCGTCTAGAGCCTGAGAGCGAGGGCTACCGTCTGCGCTTGGGCACATACCAGGGGAATGCCGGAGACTCGCTGTCCAGCCACAATGGAAAGCCCTTCACCACTTTGGATCGTGACAAGGACACTTTCACAGGTACAGCATGTGATTCAGCTAAATGTAATGTTTTTGAAACCCAAGTGGCACCACAAAACTGTGTTTATCGCTATACCCTGAGATCACTTGGTACAATAGTTATTTTCCCAGTCATCAGACATCGTGATACAAACAATTAAAGGGTACCTGTCAGCTCATAAGGGTAGAACAACATAGCTGCAGCATTATACCACCTTAAAAAGGTGGTATAAGGCAAGCAATAGACTAGGCCCACCCTGGCTGGTAGCTCTTGAGTAGTATAGAAGGCATCATAAAAAGGGTAGTTTGGCTGAGCCGTTTGTCCAGTCGTTACATTATAGACAATAAGGAACGTCAGTGGAGGAAAGAGGACCACTTCCCCTTTCGTATAAAAGTGTGAAATACAATGCATTATTTTCCCGATGTGTTTTAGAAACTGCGTTCTATAACTTGGCCACTAGATGGCTGTGTTTGTTTATTAGAGAAACCGGAAACCTGCTACTCAGCAATCGGTGGTCACCCTTAAAACTAGACTAGTTTACAACGCAAAGACCTGTAGAACTTTTCTAATAATAAGCACATTTAAGAATCAAAGTTTGATTTTCTTTATTATAGCGGGTTTGTAACCGTTCTATAAAAGCAATGAGGCACTTATATGGATGTGTATGGTAAGAGGTGTAACTGTACTCCGATTTGTGTCCTGTCTGACCTCCCTTTCTTGTGATTTATTCACAATAATGCAAGCCCTCTCATGCGTTATTGCTTTATTACCAAATTGGTATGAATTAGTATGTGGCTAAAAACCAGAGGGGGTACAAAATATGATACAAAACATATACAAAATCAAGAGTAATAAAATTGTACATGTCTTCTTTAGAAACCTGTATATATACTACTAAATAATTTGCCAAGAAGAAAACTTCCCATTCTTCTTCTCTTCTCAGGAGGCAACTGTGCTCACTTCCATAAAGGTGGGTGGTGGTACAACGCGTGCGGACAGACCAATCTGAACGGCGTGTGGTACCCAGGCGGCGTTTACCGCAGCAAGTTTCAGGATGGAATCTTCTGGGCTGATTATGGTGGAGGTTTTTATTCACTCAAGTCTGTTCGCATGATGATCAGGCCAATAGACTGAGGGGCGTCGCGTCGCGTCGTAACTATACTGTATAATCAGTTTATGCGTTAAAATGGTCATTTGTAATCACGCTTTCATAACAAGGTCAGAACATTAATGTGCATGAATGCACATCAAAGGACTCCGATCAAACCCTGGGCCTGAAAAGAGGGAGAACATATTCAGGATCTAACCTGGTCTCTGAGAGACAGAAGACATGACGGATGAAAGAAATTCATGGATAGCTCTAGTTTGTAGCTTCCTGTTATTTTTTTTTGTCTCTTCTTCGTCTTGGGTTTTTCTTCTTGCTCTGTTTTGTTTTTTTTTTTGCTTACAAATAGTTTTAAGTCCCTCCGTACAATAAGGCTGCATGTTTTATTTGCTGCCTTTATTCACGTTGTGTTTTTTGTCATTTATGCAAACCCAGGACAGGAACCAATCAGGGCTTATTCTGTTTTATTATGCAACGTCTGTAAATATCCTACCTGTTTGTAATGTAATGTTCAAAAGTAATTTAACGATTTTAAAATCCTTATTTACCTCTGGTAATTTATATGCTCTTGCTTATTTATAACTGTTGTACATTGTGCCATCTCCTTTATAGAGTCAACTATCTCACTCATCGTATTGCGCTTAATTCTATACTAAGGACCAGGGGATGAGACGATTCGATTTTAATGATGAAGAAATCACGATTATACAATTAAAAAGTTAATTGTTGAATCACGATTAAATAATGATTATTCGTCTCATCCCTACTAGGCACAAGGCTCGCGGTGGGTTCGTTTCGGATGCAGGGCAGATACACCCAAAGAAAGGGCACCAATTCATCGCTGGGCACACACACTCACACATGCACATCATATAAGGGCAATTCAGTGCAGCCAATTTACCTTGAATACTTTTTGAACTGTGAGAGGAAACGAGAGAACCCATAGGAACCTACACGGACACGAACATGAAAACTCCACCCAGACTGATAGGAAACTATATATAAATAAATGCGCGCACACACACACACATATATATATATATATATATATATATATATATATATATATATATATATATATATATATATATATATATATATTTTTTTTTTTTAACGGGTCAAAGTCCCTGTACGTGTGGTTCACATATTCACATAGCCGGCAGTAAGTCTGAATTGTTTCTAGTCAGGGTCGGGCTGTATTTTGTCACCAATTCTGCTCATAATTTATATAGACAGACTTTTTAGGTGCAGCCAGGGGATGGAGGGTCTCTGGTTTGGTAATCTGAGGATCACGTCACTGCTGTTTGCAGATGATGTGGTCCTGTTAGCGTCATCAAGCTGCAAACTTCAGCTCTTGCTGGGATGAGAATCAGCACCTCCAAATCTGAGGCCATGGTTTTCAGTCAGAAAGGGTGGAGAGTCCTCTCTGGGTCAGGGATGAGATATTGCCTCAAGTGGAGGAGTTTAAGTATCTCAGGGTCTTGTTCACGAGTGATGGTAAGATGGAGCGGGAGATTGACCGACGGATCAGCGCGGGGTCAGCAGTGATGTGGACTCTATACCGGTCTGTTGTGGTGAAAAAGATTTAAGCCATAAGGCAAGGCTCTCGATTTCGCAGTCGATCTACGTTCCCACCATCACCCATGGTCATGAGCTTTGGGTAGTGACCGAAAGAACAAGATCGCGAATACAAGCTGCCGAAATGGGTTTGTTTCTGCAGGGTGTCTGGGAACCACTACTCCTCCACGGCAAAAGGAGCCAGTTGAGGTGGTTCTCCAGTTGAGGGGCCTCTTTTCTTGGGTTGCTGCCCCTGCGACCCGAACACCGGACAAGCAGAAAAAAAAAAGAATGGATATTTTTTTTTTTTTTAAATAACTGAATTAGTGATGAGACAATTACAGATTCTGATTATATGATGAATGTCTAAGAAATAATCACAATTATACAATTACCATGCGCTATATTACAGTATATGATATATGAACCTACAGGAAATCACAGGAACTATAAAGGGTTTATAATGTTTGTTATTTATTTAATGTTAACACAGTTAATTCTTTTCTGAAAATCAAAGCAAAAAAAAATAAATTCTGCGTCCCTTAAAGTATATATTTATATCCATATATTAAAGAAAAGTGTTTACTTATATAACCTTATATAACCTTATGAGTATATATATATACTTATATATATATATATATATAGAGAGAGAGAGAGAGAGAGAGAGAGAGAGAGAGAGAGATAGATAGATAGATAGACATGATAGACATGATAGACAGATATGATAGATGTGATCGATAGATGTGATCGATAGATGTGATCGATAGATGTGATCGATAGATGTGATCGATAGATAGATATGATAGATATGATAGATATGATAGATAGATATGATCGATAGATATGATCGATAGATAGATAGATAGATAGATAGATCGATAGATATGATCGATAGATATGATCGATAGATAGATAGATAGATAGATAGATAGATAGATATGATCGATAGATATGATCGATAGATATGATCGATAGATAGATAGATAGATAGATAGATAGATAGATAGATAGATAGATAGATAGATAGATAGATAGATAGATAGATAGATAGATAGATAGATAGATAGATAGATAGATAGATATGATAGATAGATAGATAGATAGATATGATCGATAGATATGATCGATAGATAGATAGATAGATAGATAGATAGATAGATAGATAGATAGATAGATAAACTTTTTTTTTTCTTTAAGACCAAAGTAAATGGACAAGCGTGCTGCAAGTGGGACCTAAGTTTTGTTCCGTGCGAGTTCCGCCATTTGGTCCACAAGTTTCAGCTACCAGCATAATATGTATTTTTCATATGAATGTTGTCATGATGATGTTGAAGTGCTCTTACAATTAACTGTTTTTTTGATTTAATGGTTTTAATTGTCTCATCCCTAAGGTCAGTTATTGGATTTTGTCCCGATGAGAGTTGCAGACTTTTATGATGAATAACATTTGTGAGAAAAATACCAAGCTGGTGAACTATGACCTAAGAACCCACCTTCGCTGACACTAACTGACCTAAAAAGGCAGAGATTTATATAGATTTATATAGCGGTACTTAAAATCCTAACAGCAGGCAACAACCTTTTTCAAAGGTTTTTGTTTAAAGTCATATCAGGCCTTTCAAGCCATGCAACCATTCCACTGTCAATGATGGACAAAAATACAGATGAACAATATTACACAAATGTTTGGCAAGCTGTAACCCCCCCTCTGTTGTAAGTAGTCAAGTGCCCAATAAAATGGCATCTTATTTTAAATGAAATAAATTTCTGACTTCAGTATTTGCTAAATAGGTACAAAAACACAACTGTTTCTTGTTAATCACCTGATCGTTAGCCTACTCACTCAGCATGACCTGATCTTAGAGAAGCAATATAGAAGCAAAGCGTGCTATTTCATGTAAAAACTATGCAGACGGGTGAAAAAAAACATGCGGCGTGTTCCAGGACATGGACACAATGAAAAACACATTTCAACCATCCAGTCACGGACAGCGGGAGAAAAAGAATGAGAGAGGTGCAGAGCAGGATGGAAACCGAGAACATTCTTTCCATACAAAGTGCTTGAGTTTGACTAAAGTGTATTTCAGAAATGTTATGACTCCCCATTCACCAGTGCCTCTGTGGAGCCATCCTTCAAAACCTCCTTCATCGCTTGCTTGTCTCAGGGGCGATGCACTCCTACACTGCACAGACAGACACTCATCCGTTCGTATACACTCACATAGCAGGAAGAAAAGAAAAAAAAAAACGAAAAAGAAGATATGAGGCACTTTCAATGCTGGCTTTCGTCCAACCATTAGGTAATATCACTTGCCGGCGGATCCCACTAAACCATATGAGGCTTGAACCCGCCAAAAGATGACACGGAGTGTGAGAAGGCAGTGAAATCTCTGTTCTACAGCAATCCCACTCATTCACAAACTTTCCATTGCGCAGGTTTAACCACAGCCCGACTTGGCCTTCTAGCCTCTTGGCTGTGTCCAGGACGCCTTGCAGCCCAGCATTAGGACATACGGATTTCCCACAAGCAGAATGACGAATGCCAAGTCATGACTGGCCGAAGAAACCAAGGGTGGCCTAACCTCTAAGAAGTTTTTTTTTTTTTTTTTTTTACACAAATCTGCAGCTTTCAAAATGCAGGGATTTTACCGGTGCCACAGGTCAAAATCCCTTTTAGAAAAACTGGGTAGTTCTAGTTCTTAAATCTAATTGGCTGAGCTGTTTGTCCAGCTGTGACATTATTGACAATAATGCACACCTCTGACCACTATTAAATTATTGCCCAGAGATAAATTAGCATCCTGTCCTGGGTGTACCTGCCCAGCGCCCGAAACGTTCTCCCCTGGATGGATATGGGGGACCGTGACCCTAGTGTAGGATAAAGCGGAAGATAATGGATCGATCGATGGATTTTAAAATCGTGCACATAATCAGTATGAGTGTCCTGCACTGTTCATACTGCGCTGCCACTCAAGGGGGATGTGACCCCCACTGAGCCTCGGTCCTCACAAGGTTTCTTTCTTGAAAAAAACAGTTCTTGCAACTTTTGCTTCCGCTTGCTATTCAGGGGTTCATGCCCGCAATACTGTAAAACTGCTTCGAGACATTGTACTATTGTAAAAAGCACTATATACATAAATTAACTTGAACTTCAACATTTACAGTTAAAAGAAACACAGATCGATTTAAACAGTGAGTTATTTCCCAAAGAGCAAAGAGATCCTGTTACTCAGCAATTAACGTTCACTTTAAAACCTCGACTAGATTACGTCACAGAGGACCAGTTTATTAATAAATTGTTTTTGATAAATGCATTTATAAATTAAACCTTATTTATTATAATGTTTTTCCCACAGTTTATACTAAAAGTAATAAATTCCTTTCCGATGATTTATTTCCAATAACACAAGCCCTTAGTCTCAGTGCTTTAAAATAAAAGTCAAAACACGCGATTACAATATCTAAAGTTGATCGCTTCTTCATCCCAATCGACAGCTCCTTAGTCTATTTATTCCCCATCAGCTCGGGTTTGGGTATCTGGGTATCATCCTAGATAGCATTAGATATCCTTTCACTCTCACATCAGTAATATAACCTTGTCTGGTTCAAAATGCAGCTGCTCACGTTATTTCCAAAACTTCATCCCATCACACCTGTCCTTAACTAGTTCCTTTTTAACTATTAACTACCTGAACTACTGTTGTTCTTTCTTTTCGCTTTGGAAAAAAAGCATTTGCTAAATGACTAAATGTAAATTGATAAAAATTAATGTTACTAATATAACTATAAATTTTAGAGATAACTAAAATCCATATTAAAGTCTTCAGGCTTGGTACAGGCCAACCTTTTTAGGTGGATGTACTTTACGTACATTTACATTAATATTTGGTCATTTAGCAGATGTTTTTTTCCAAAGTGACTTACAAGTATCTCTTTTGGGGTCAAAAAACAGGGTTGTACTTGCTCGAGGACCCACATTGGTGACTTCACTAGACCTGGGATTTGAACCCACAACTCTTAGATGGACAGCCCAACGTAATCCAAAGCGACTTACAGTACAAATATCCCAACTCTGTTGGGGTCAGAACACAGAGTTGTTCCTACAGCATCCCTGGAGCACTGAGGGTTAAGGGCCTTGCTCAAGAAAACACAATGGTAACAACAGAAGACCTGATTTGAACCCATAACCTTCATATTAACAGCCCAACTTTATCCAAAGTGAATTGCAAGTTGGGGTGTCTGCTGGGGTCAGAACACAGTGTTGTTTAGACAGCATCCAGGAGACCTTGAATTTGAACCCACAACCTTCAGATTGATAGTCCAACATCCTAACTACCGAGCTACCCACCTTTACATATTCATGACATTTTAAAATCCATCCTGTGAAGTTCTCCTTAAGATCTTTTTTGTGATGTTGAACAGGCCTCATCAAAAAATTTACTATATCTTGGACAATGATACATCAGATGCCGAAATTCTTTTGGAACGCCAAAAAAGAGCAGGTTTGGGGTCGTAAAAATGCATGCATATTTGTATTTGTGTTCACCTCACACAGCGGCATTTATTTACAACACTACCGTGTGATTTAAGTGCACTGAACACAATCAACACCATCAGCGTTAACAAGGAGAAAAGTACGCCAAAAATGGGGAAGCTCAAATAAGGTTCCTCTGTGAGGATGCGAGACAGGTAGTTTTATGATGAGTTTCTAATCTGCTGCAGCAGAACCATGAAGAATTTTCCACTCTGCCTTTCCAAATGACTAGACTGCTGTCAGCCCAGCCGCACAAACACACAAACACAGCACTGTTAAATAATTTATTTAAAATAAAAAAAAAAGTAATCCAAGCAAGTTATTGTCTAAACTGTTTGTGCGCTCATGTTTATACCCTGTAAATGAAAGTAAATGAAATTCTTGCATAAGGCACAGACAGAAGAACAGACTTTCACAGAGTGCAAAAGCAATGACAGCAAAAAGATTAAGTAGTAAAGAGGGGGAAAAAAACAAAGACTGAGAAACAGCACGAGCGGGGTTCTTAAGCTCTGAGAGATTAAAAAGCACAGTCACAGCAGAACGGTTTGGATTTGGACACTGTGTTACTCTCGTCCTCCTTTCCAGTGGTGAAACGTACTTTGCCAGAAGCCTTCGAAATATATTAGGGCTTTTCAACACATCACATTAAGCAGTGTGTGTGCTCGTGGAAAGGGGACTACAAGAAGCGATCAGGAGGGTGAAGGGTGGATTCCTCTCAAAGAGCGTATATCAAACTTCCAAAAAAGTTAAAGGAAACTCTGACTAAAGAAACACATGACATGAAAAGTATTTTAAAAAAAACACACACACACATGCACCCTGTACGCTGATTCTGCCTGTGGCAATGCTAGTTGACTAGGGACACACTCTGTTCTGCCAGTTCAGGGAACCAACCAAAAAAACTCTTCTCCTGTAGTCACATCGTGAGTCATGACTCTACAGGGGATTAAAAGATTTTCCTCCGTGTGTTAAATGTAATAAGAGTAAGACGAAGTTAAAGAATATAAAGCCAATGGAATAAAATACTCAGTTTAAATACTTAAACGTGGATGTCATCAGACCAAACATCTAACCAAATGTGTTATACATGAAAAACATGATATTTACATCAACACACTTTGTTTTAAAATTTTTGGTTAAATCACCTAACTGCATATTCTCCTAAAAATATATATATTTTCTTATTATTTAAAAGTTGATCTACTTTGCCATCGGTCTCACAGCATCGCCTAATGGCCACCTTTAACATTTATTTATACAGTTAAGAATCCTGTTCGGGCTGTGAGATATAAACCTGACCAGATACCTGCCGCTTCTTCCAACATGCGTTGAGCTAAATTGTGGTTTTTTTGCAAAATGTTAATCAATGTAAAATTTTTCAAAACCTATATTTAAACTGAGTAAAGAGAAGGAAACATTTACACAATGACCACCTAGAGGTACAATGTGCTAAATACCACAGAATATCCATGTTTGAGTCTCAATTGTGCCACCATCGCTTATGGAAATCTTTGAAGCATAATCACACATCAGGCCAGTTGTAGGCTTGTGATTATGGAACCAGCCTTGCGACCTGAAGAAGGTCTCTGGTTTGATTCCAAGGCCGGCCCACCAACTACAAACAAGGCACTGAACCCCAATTGCTCCCTACACCCAAAAAACAATACAAATATCTATATATATATATATATATCTATCTATCTATCTATCTATCTATCTATCTATCTATCTATCTATCCCCCCCCCCCCCCCCCCCCCCCCCCCCCCCCCCCCCCCCCCCCCCCCCCCCCCCCCCCCCCCCCCCCCCCCCCCCCCCCCCCCCCCCCCCCCCCCCCCCTTTTTTTCATAATATACAGTTTAATCTGAGGCACCTATTTCCATTTAAATCTATGTATATCCAATTAATTTGTTCCAGAGACTCCAAAATACAAACCCAAAAACACATTCTATTCAGAATAATGCTAGTGTTTAATACGGAAAATAAAACAAAGAAATGATATGTACAGTATTTATATTATTTTTATATATTTATATTTATATATTGAGAATCGCTGGTGAAAGATGTCAACTTTTGGCTGTCCTAAATGCATAGTAGTACAAGAAATAACATTTATTATAATAATAATAATATTTTAAATAATAATCATGTATGTAGTAAATGCCTGGAATAAATTTCTGCAAGATAGAATATAAGACCAAGTATGACAAGTGTACTGTAATTAGTTCATTAGCTATTTTTATATACCTGTATGAAGTTTTGGCTTATAGATCAAAAACACGTCAATACTAAATTGAATAAAATATGTCTAAATAGGGCGGCACGGTGGCTTAGTGGTTAACATGTTCTTCTCTCAGCACTAGGGATTCCCGGTTCGAATCCCCATCTGGGTGGAGTTTTCATGTTCTCCCCGTGTCCGCATGGGTTTCCTCCGGGTTCTCCGGTTTCCTCCCACAGTCCAAACACATGGATCAAGTCAATTGAGTTCTCCAAATTGCCCCATATAGAGTGCGTCAGTGTGAGTGAGTGTGTGCCCAGCGATGGATTGGCGTCCTGTCCTGGGTCTATCTGCCCAGCGCCTGAAACGTTCTCCCCTGAATGGGCATGGGAAACCCCCCCAGCGACCCTAATATAGGATAAAGTGCAAGATAATAGATGGATGGATATCTAAATAGAGTTACAGTGGTGTGAAGTCACACATGAGTCTATACTGAATTATGGAAACATACTGCAATTTTTATGCAACTAAGTAAAATGTTCAAATCCTTTCTCATAAGTAAGTCGCTTTGGATAAAAGCATTTGCTAAATGACTAAATGTAAATGCAAGTAAATCATCCAGCACACGATAAATCACAAATACAATCAAGAAGCTTAAAAAGGATTACAAGAAAATGAAGAAGAGCCAAAGTGATTTTGAACCGCTGGCTTGCCCTACATCCTTATAGCATTCCAGTGCAGTGCGAACATTAAAAGTCTTCGAAAGCATGTAGTTATCTGAAAAAGCACACCTGTGGGTATTTCTTCTTAATTATGTTTCTAGAACCTTTGATCGAAAAGTAATGCATGACTCCTTTTAATTAAAAAAGGGGGGGGGGGCACTATATTATGTCGGAGTAGGTCTGTTTTTTAATTAATGCGTTTGAAATAAACATGATTTTTTTATCATAGTGTTTTTATGATTATTTAATAAAAGCAATATGTCACTTAAGGTTGTGCATTACTGTGCTTAAGTCATGGAAAAGTTGTCCTTCACAACCTCATGTGCCTTAATGCTTTGGTACATAGTGCCATTTTGGTACATGTACATTAAAAAAAAAAAAAAAAAAAAAAATGATATATATATATATATATATATATATATATATATATATATATATATATATATATATATATATATACACAGTGATGCATAAGAATGGTAATAAAAAAGACTGACTTACCTAGATACGGGATGCAGGAGGTCATACTCTGGCTGCTGATGTAATCCCTGAGTCTCTTGTAGTTGTCTTCTTTCGACATCAGATACTCCAGTCTCTCAAATGTAGACTTGTCCTTACGACTTAAGAGCTACAAAAAGACCAATGAAGTCACTATATGTCACTAGAAGATGCTTAATTTAAGGAATAAACATTGTGGGACAAATTAAATTTACATATTTACATTCTAAATAAATCTCATGTCTTAATTCTTTAAATTCATTCATTCATTATCTTCCGCTTATCCTCTATTAGGGTCGCGGTGGGGTTCCCCATGCCCATCCAGGGGAGAACATCGGGCGCTGGGCAGATAGACCCAGGACAGGGCGCCAATCCATCGCTGGGCACCTTAATTCTTTAAATTGAATTCTCCAAACTGCCCCATATAGAGTGTGCTTGTGTGTCTGTGTGAGTGTGTGAACCCAGCGATGTTTTGGCACCCTGTCCTGAGTGTATCTGCCCAGCGCCCGGAAAGTTCTCCCCTGGATGGGCATGAAGAACCCCAAGCGACCCTAGTAGAGGATAAAGCGAAAGATAATGGATGAATAAACAACTGACTACAATGTGCATGTAAAGAATAATCCAAATGCAGCAACTTTTATAAAATCAGTTCTCTTAATACTTAGTATCATCATACCGACAGTCACCACATTTTCCCTCAAGTATCTGTGTTTTGTACAGACAAACAGATACACAGAATCAGCAATACAGGAAATGATGACTCATGATATAAGAGTGTATTATAAATATTCATTCCAACTTTAATCAATGGTTTATTTATTCCACATGTAATTAATCTATGTAATCAGAAATGAGCTGAAATGTGTATTTAGCAAAGCGTACACTTACAACAATACGCTAACAGGGGAATTCCCATTGATTATGTGAGCGATGGAATATTTCACTCTTTGCCAAGCATTAAGCACCTGATATAATGAGGGGGACCCTCAAGAGAACGTCATGCACTTACAGGGAATGGAGCTGCTGTAACAAAACACAGAGAAGCTTTTACAGCAATCAACCCGAGGTCAAGTTTATTATTTATGTAGTGCTTTTTGCTTTTGTGCATTATCTCTGGGAAGCTGCATTTTTCTATCACTGAGTTTATGAGAGATTGTATTCATGAGATTAAAAATACATGGGAGAGCCATGAGGAAAACAGTCTAGACCAAGGGTGCCCACACTTTTCTGGCCCGAGATCTACTTTTCCATTGGACAGGTCATCGAGATCTACCAGGGTTAATCTTTTTTTTTTTTTTAGGCTTTTATATTGATACCTGTTTACACACATCATGCTAGTAATGTCGAATCTATTACAATTGCTTTCTCTATTAAACACATTCCAGCAAATAGCATGGAGAAAACTTGATTTAGTAGTATTTTAGTAAATTTCCCCAAACAGAACCTGAACATTAATAAAAGCAAATGTATTTTGAGTTTGACATTGTAAAAAAATACCCCCCCCCCACTCTAAATGAAAGTGAAACATTGAAGTTCTTTTGGAGCGAAATCCCCCACTCGTCTTGTCAGTCAAATAAAGTGTAAAAACACAAACAGAAACTTTCTAAGGGAGATGATTCATGAGGCAGTGCTTCGGATTTAGGGAGGTGGCCACGTGCCGGTTTTGGGAACAGCGAGAGAGATGGGGGGGCAGACTGCTCGCTTGCACAGATAGAGATCGTGATTCAAAATGAATCACATTGTGTGTGAATGTGTGCGTTTGTATAAGTGCTTCTGATACTGTGCTGTAAACAAAGCGCTGATATATGGTTTGTTTTTTTTTCTCCAAACCTCCATCGCGATCTACCGACACCCCTTTGCGCTCGATCGACGTATTGGGAACCTCTGGTCTAGACCTTGCCCTCCAGAAATCAGTTCCTCCTTAAGAACAAGTCATGGTTTGTACAGAATCAGAGGTAAATTCAAAAAGTAAAGACTGCTACGAAAATCTGTTCTCTGTTGGTCAGGCCAATTACAGAACAGGACTAATATGGGTGGTTTATTGTTTATTGTCACTTCTGCAGTGAGGGGAATGCGTAGATGCGGTGAGGGAGAGCTGCAGTTTCATAAATAATGCATTAACTAAATAATACCTACTCTGTGATGATACTATTGGAGTCCAGAGTAAAGGGGACCTACACAGTCCACAAACAGATGGACTACAGCAGGTGTGTCCACACTTTTCTGGCCTGGCCTACTTTTTCCAGATGACAGGTCATCGTGATCGACCAGGATTCATAAAGTAAAGTGATGTATTTTGTCTACTGTGCGTACACACAGAGGAATACACACACACACACACTCACTGGAAGTGAGCACACATGCCCGGAGCAGTGGACATCCTTGAATATGGCACCCAGGGAGCAATTGGGGTTAGGTGCGTTGCCCAAGGACACTTCTGCCATGGTCATGGCTGGTCCATTAACCACAAGCCCATGACTGCCCTTTAATGTTGAAACCCATTAACACACATCATGTTAATGTTGTGTTAATAATTTCCCAACCATCCATTATCCATTAGTCCTCTACTAGGGTTGCGTGGGGGTTCCCCATGCCCATCCAGGGGAGAATGTTTCGGGCGCTGGGCAGGTTCACACAGGACAGAGCACCAATCTATCGCTGGGCACACTCACTTACACAAACAATCTATATGGGGCAATTTGGATTATTCAATTGACCTTGATCCATGTTTTTCGAGTGTGAGTGGAAACCGGAGAACCCGGAGGAAACCCACGCGGACACGGGGAGAACATGGAAACTCCACCCAGATTGGGATTCAAATCGGGAATCCCTAGTGCTGAAAGACGAATGTGCTAACCACTAAGCCACCGTGCCGGCCGTGTTAATAATTTGTTATATATAATAATGTGTGTAATAACAATGCACAAATTGAAAATTGTTTGTCAAGATGTGACTGCACTTACTAACTTAATTCTCTGACTACTAATCTAATGACATTTAAACAAGCTTGTGCACTTCTATTCTGTTAAACAACATAAACCAATATAAACTAAACAGAGGCAAATACTCACAGCCCATGTCTTGGAGAGTCTAAAGATGGGAGCACTCTGTAAAGCCGACACCACTGCCATCACTGAATGAAGGTTATTCAAGTCACAAAGTTTCTGTATGACCAGAAATGAAGGATATAAATACAGAGAACAAAGATCAGATAAAAAACGTTAGTGTTCAGTGTGTAACTTTAGTCTTACCTTGGCTGTCCTGATGTACAGACTCAAAACCTCGGCTCTGATTTTTAGAGTTTGGGCATGAAGAATCTCCCGTACCACCCAGAAACTCACCTGCACACACGATAATTCTCTCTTTACTTTCTTTAAAAAAAAAATTACTAAAAAAAAAAAAAAAAAAAAAAAAAAAAAAAAAAAAAAAAAAAAAAAAAAAAAAAAAAAAAAAAAGAACACAACTCAAAAGAACAAAAAGTCAACAAACTCGTGAACATACTGCAAGAAGCACAAAAAAACACGTCACAATTGCATTTATTGCTTTATCCTCTATTAGGGTCGCGGGGGGTTCCCCATGCCCATCCAGGGGTGAACGTTTCGGGCGCTGGGCAGATACACCCAGGACAGGGCGCCAATCTAACGCTGGGCACACACTCACTCACTCACACACACACACATACACACTTTATATGGGGCATTTTGAAGAACTCAAATCCATGTTTTTGGACTGTGGGAGGAAACCGGAGAACCCGGAGTAAACCCATGTGGACACGGGGAGAACATGGAAACTCCACCCAGATGGGGATTCGAACTGGGAATCCCTAGAGCTGAGAGGCAAACGTGCTAACCACTAAGCCACCGTGCCGCCCTGCATTTAAAATAGTTTTTACTTTGATAACTAAAATGTATTATTATTATTTTAAAAATTTTCTATATAAGGAAGGCACTGTGTTCTATATAAGAAAGGCACTGTGTTGTAGTAGGTAGCACACCCGTCTCTAAGCTCTGGGGATTCTTGTTTGAATATCTATCATGGTGGAGGTTCAATTATCTCCCAGTTTCTGTGTGGGTTTTCTCTGGGTTTCCCGGTTTCACAATCCAAAAACATGGATTCAATCTAGAATTCCGCCATATAAACAATGATTCATGATTTCTTTGTTTTTTAATTTTAATAAATTTTCAAAACTCTCAAGAAAACATTTTTCACATGGTCATAATGGGGTATGTTGTATAGAATTTTGAGGAAAGAGATTAATTTAATACAATTTGAAATAAGGCTGTAACGTAACAAAATGTGGAAAAAGTGAAGCGCTGTGAATACTTTCCGCATGCACTGTATAAAAAATTTAATGGTTAGTTATTGACAATGATGAACACCTCTGACCGCCTCACATTCACATCAGTGCATGACATACAACACATTATTTTCCTGATGTTGTTATAAAGTGTGTTCTGGAATCTGGCAACTAGATGGCAATATTTGGTCGTTAGAGAAACCGGGATCCTGTTACTTAGCGACCAGCGTTCACTTTGAAAACCGGACTAGATTAGGCCGCGGGAGACCAGTTTAGTAACCATTTTGCTTTCAATTAATGCATTTATAAATCCAACCATGTTTTTTATTATAGTGTGTTTGTTACTGTTTTATAAAAGCAATAAGGCACTTGAGGTTGTGCATTATTGTGAATACATCACAGGGAAGAGGTGCAACTGTACTCCACTACGCATCGTGCCTAACAACTCCTCTTTCCCGTGATTTATTCACAATAATTTACGTCCCTCTAATGCCTTATCACTTGAATATATATTGTTTTGTATAGAATCGTATCGTAGGGAGACCCTTAGTTTTAAAATAATCGAAACTTTGGCTTGATATATCAATATCGATTCAAATATTCAAGAAAGTTCTGATTTAAACCCCTAGTGGAAGGAGATTACGTGATCATACAAACAGCTTGTTCCCCACAGATGGGGTGGCATTACATGGTTTCAAATCTAACCATCTCAGATGGTTTGAGTTTGTTCTTAACCACTGTGCTCCTATGATGTTTATACCCAACTGCCTCTGGAGTTCCTCGGCGTGACGCAATTCTGAAGACAGAAACACCTCGTTTTGAGTGAGGTCAACAAAGAATAACTAGTCCGGTTGGAGTCAAATAAGGTTACATTTACATTCAGTCATTCAGCAGACGCTTTTATCCAAAGCGACTTAAAAATGAGAACACCACAAGTCAGAAGCTATGAAGAAAACCAACTATACTGTAAATTCATCAAACCTGAATGTTATTCGATGCCGCGGCACACCCCCCCTCCCTTTTTTTTTATTTTATTTAATTTTTTATTACAACAGGTATTTGTTAAAGAGATGTGTCTTCAGTAGTTTTTTAAAACTGTTTAGTGATTCTGCCTTACGGACAGAGTTGGGAAGAACATTCCACCATTTTGCAGTGGTGAACGCACAGGTTACATATAACTATAATCCTTTGGCCGCAGGATGTGAATCTTAGCATGTACAACCTGTCAAAACTTGAGGCAGATGGGCAACGATAGTGTCTCATTTAGCATTAGGTTTAGTAAAGATACTCACACGCAAAGGAATTTGTCCTCCATATTTAACCCATTTGTGTAATAAAACACACACACACACATACACACTAAGTAAAGTGAGAACACGTGCCCAGAATGGGGGCAGGTTATACGAGTAATTGGGGTTAGGTGGCTTACCCAAGCGCAAAGTTCCAGTATATTAATTTATATAGCGCTTTTTACAATAATACATTCTCACAAAGCAGCTTTACAGTGTGCCTGATCCCCCAAAGAGCAAGTCGAAGCGCAGGCCATAGTACTTAAAACCGGGAATCAAACCGGGGACTTTCAGGTCACATGGCTGGTTCCCTAACCACAAGTCTACAACAGCCTCTGTAAAAATACAGATACAAAATCGAATGTGCTCATTATTTTGGGTTGTAAACTTTCAACAGGTCCATATCAGTGTAATGATTAAGTGTCTGCATACATCTGGCTACATAGTGTACTGAGTGTTTAGGGTGCTTATTACCCCTTAAAATGAATTTATCATAATCAAATTGTAAAATCAAGCTGCCCACTTAAAATAGGCCTTAGTAAAGATATTACATGATGCTCCTATGGGCATTAAGCCATTTTTGATATGTGGTTATGACCTGAACTCAAATCCACAGGAATTTATGTTTATCTCTGAGACCAACTCCAGATGTGCCTTCTATTTTGCACTCGGGAGACTTCGTATTCCCAGCATCTTCTCCAGAGGTGCCCATATACAATCAGCTTAATCTCTCTCCAGCATATCCCTCACCTCCTCAAATCGCCAAGGCCACTTGTTTCTTTCTACGGCCTCTAAATAGCACTAAAATAAGACATCTTTACTACAGCGTCCCCCTGGAACTCCTTCATGAATCTGCTAATGGATTTATGCATTTACCATTTACAGAAACGGTATTTATAGCGGTTGCCGGACGGACCAGACGAGCATAAATCCTTCTTTGCTCTTAGCCTTTCACATAAACAGGCAGCTCCTTCCAAAATCTGTTTTTACTGATCAAATTGCAGGTGATTCCAATACATGTGAGAAAACACTCTCAGTTCTCATTCAGGCCATTTACACAGAATCGAATGCCGGTCTGAATATTACAACACAGCCGCTGACATGAGCCATTCCTCAGAAGACAAGAAAAACAGAGCAAGGAAGAGAAGGGAACAGGGATGTAGGAAAGAAGCGTCTCAGAATTCAGCCAGCAGACTTTATGCAAATATGCTTTGGGTAAAAGATAACCAGATGTGCCTAATTTGCAACATCTGCCACTGGACAATCCAAAGAGAATTTAAGTGATGTTCAGTTGTGTGTGTGTGTGTTTTAGTGTGTTTGAGTTTGTGAGGGACTGCATGAGTTGTGTATTTTTAAGAGACCCATACGGCTACTGAGAAAAACCTCAGGCACCAAGAATCAAGTTCCCTGCTGTAAAAGCATTTCATAGCTGTATTTATGGACACATCGACCTCTTCCATATAAACACTCTGCAACAACAGATTACACGGGTTTACCAGTGATGCAGCGTGAGCCAGCAATCAAAACAACTAAACCGCATGCTAAGACCACTCTTCAGTACATTTCCTCAATTTCAGTTTAACGAGTCCTGAGGCTTAAAAAAAAAAGAAAAATCTATGACTTTGAACTCGCACTGAATCATGCTGCTTTACACTGCACTTAGCTGATGTTACTATGTGCACAGCATGAGATTAGAAAGAACCCACTCTCTAAAACGATGTTAGACTAGTTGCAGTAGTTAATTAAATGCAGGAATAAAGTAAATAGCAAATCTCATGTCAGTTCATCCATCCATCCATTATCTTCCACTTAATCCTCTACGAGGATCACAGGGGGGTTCCCCCATGCCCATACAGGGGAGAAAGTTTCGGGCGCTGAAAAGATACACCCAGGATAGGATGCCAATCTATCACTGGGCACACTCACTTACACACAAGTACACTCTATATGGGGCAATTTGGAGCATTCAATTTACCTTGATAGATGTTTTGGACTGTGGGAGGAAACTGGAGAACATGAAAACTCCACCCAGGTTGATGCCGATATATCACTATGCGTTGGGGAGCCGATGGCGACATATTACCTGCGAATCGGGAGGCCGATGCCGATGCATCACTATGAATCAGGAGTCCGATGCCGATATATATATATATATTAGTGATCGACCGATTGATCGATTAATCGATTAATCGGGCCGATTTTTGGCATTTTTAGATAATCGGCATCGGCAGATATATGATCGCACAAGGCCGATATTTAAACAATGCCTACAGGCAACGCTGTGGGCAGCTCCGTCATTCTGGCTCAATGACTGAATAGTCATTTGATCTAACTTTTGCTTAGAGTGGCCCCTAGTGTTCTTCTGGCAGAACGACTGTCAATGCTCAATGCAAAGTATGGTTTATTGCTGTTTTGAAACTCCTATACGCCTCATGAGAGAAAACGGTTTCTCCTTCAACTCTCAGTATTTGTTACTGGCTACTCTTTGTAATGTGTAAAGTGTTTACTGTCTGCATAATTAGAGCGATTATGTTATTTAGAGAGAAAATGCCAATAGTTTTATTTGAAACTGTAACCTTAGCAACCACTCGAACAGCTAAACTGGCCAACTAATACTAATTAGCCCTAGCTAACGCTATATTAACGTTCCAGGATGCTATTTGTAACGTGTACAGTGTTTACTGCTTGTATAATTAGGGTGATTTTGTTAAACTGGCTAGCTAACGCAAGCTTACAGGCAGCGTCGTGACGGTTCACAGCTTTTCTGAACTAGTTCAAGTTCAGTTCATACATGCTCAAAGTGAACATTTTATGTTCAACGTTTACTATTTTAATTCTGAACTAGTTCAAAGTTCAGTTCATTTAATTTTTTTATCACACTACAAACTACAATATTTGTTTGTTAAAATTTTATTATGTGATGCCGATATATCACTATGAATCGGGAGGCTGATGCCGATATACCATTGTGAATTGGTAGACCAATGTGGACACATATTACCTGCGAATCGGAAGATTGATTCTAATATATCACTGCGAATTGGGAGGCTGACGTCGACATACTGCAGCGAAATCTGGAGGCCGATGCTGGCATATCTTGGCGGAATGATTTAGAGGATCAAGAGACCCAATCATATTATAAAATAACCAACACAGACTAATTTTAATGAAGCAGAAAGTAAAACTATTTTCGTAGGTTACTTAAAGTAGTAGACAGATTAGCCTTTGTTAAATGTATATACAACAGAACTATCTTAAATATAATCGTTTTTAGTTACAGCACCGAGTAGACCTTTAAAAATGTAGTTGACCAAGTCACAGGCTGTTGGTAGGTAGGAAGAAAACCTGCTAACAACAGTCTCCACATCAGCAGCAACAGCTGTCTGGAGACGGTAAAATCCGCTGTGCCCAACATGAAAATTGGAAAATCACTGAATGTGAATTGCACACAGAGTTTACATGCAAAAGAGCAAAAAGCTTTCTTTTTCATGTATTGTAAAGTCTACACGAACTCCACTTGCACTGAAACTCATTGTTTGCTTGTGAATTCAGGGCCAAAAAGCGGCTGTCAACTTCTCAGTAAAGAGGTGCTAAATTGCCTCTATTATTCATCTATAAAAGCAAAAAAAATGTTCTTCCAAATGCCAGATGAAAAGCAGTTTCCCTGCTGGCCCTGTTCTCAGTCTGTTAAGTAACTGTGACATATCGACTTGTTCGTACACCTGGTCTGGACTCTCAGCATGGAAAAGTAAGCAGAGTTCAAAAATAGGCAATGACATCACTTTCCAGTTACACACTGGGTCGAGTAGATGAATCCAAAAGGCTTTCAGTCTGGCCAATATGTATGTGTTACCTGATTGAATCTTCGCGTAAAGGCCACAGCATTAGGAGCAGAACTGTGTTTTTCTTTCTTGTTCCAGCCACAACTGGAGAGTTCCTATGAAACAAACACATTCAAGATATTAGAAATTGTGATTTAGGTTTTAAACTGGAACATACTGTTTGTGTTTTATAGGTGGGAAGACTTAGTGGGGATTCTTTAACGGAGACCCTCATTGGACCCCCCCCCCCCTGCTCATTGAGCTGCTGGCACTAAAGGTGAATAAAACGAAATCTGGGCAGCAGGTTCTCCATATAGCTTGATGATAAGTAGCCCTCAGTGCTGCATGTGTGAGCAAGAAGGAACCGGGTAGCTGTGGACATCCGCAATGGGAGGTTTAATGCATGGGAACAAGATAGGAATTAATTGGGAGGAAAATGACGTCGTCACCGCTAAAAAATTGAAAACTGATGCTGAAGGACGGTGAACACTGAGCTTAACGCCACGTAGCAGTTTTAAAGCCCATCTCAGGGGACTCATAAAACTTTTTTTTTTTTTAAAACATTGCCTTCAAAAGGTTCCAAGATAAGAGCCAAGAGTACAATGGAATAAAAGATGTTAAGTGCAATAAAGACCATAAAAGCTAAATAAACTAGGCATATGTAGTGGCACAGAACTCTACCATTTCCAGAACATCAATAGAACTTCTGGATATAATTTGCTGAAACCAGAACCAGCGAATAATTATAGGACCCTAAAATATTTGCAATGCTAATAATGTAGACGTCATGAAATAAAATTAAATGATATAAACACTAATGTCTGCGATATTTGCAAAATGTTAGAACCTCTGAATGAGTTCCGATCAAGCCAACTGAACACATGGTGATGGCAAGCATTGGGTGAGTGTACAAATTACACACACACACACACACACACACCTACGTAACGACACATGTACGTAACCTTGAACATGATGCACATACCCCAACATATTCATGAAAAAATGTTAAAACATGCGCAGAAACACACACACACACACACACACACACACACACACACACACACACACACACACACACACACACACACACACACACACAATGCCTATGGGCTGACATACAAACACACACACACTACCATTACACATTAAACACACCAACACCACCCAGGCAGTAACATAAACACACTTTATAACACCAAAGCGCGCCCACTTACACACAGAAACATCCAAGCAATGCGCGCACGCACACACACACACACACACACACTAACAAAACATCACACACACAGATAAACTGACAAAACAAAATAGCATAGACCTGAATGAACACACAGACACGCAAATACACTTGCATACACATGGACAATGACGCACACACGCACACACAGACACACACACACACACACACACACACACACACACTCTGAAAGAGCTGGAGATGAGGTTATATATTCAGAACAAATCCATTTATTTCCAAATTCTAAAATGTTAACATACTGGGATTCAAGGTAGGATAAACTGATGAACAAATAATATCCAGAGAATCAGAACATTTTTCGAGAGTTTGGCCACACAAGTGTAAAACATAACAGATTTTAGAGGACATGATGGACAAAAGACGAAACTGCACTTGTGTAGCACTTTTTAATTTAGAATTGATAAAGCCTAAAGCCCAAAACAGGTAGTTGCAGCCAAATCGAATTGGCTGAGCTGTTTGTTTAGCCATGACATTATTGACAATAATGCACCTCTGAGCACTTCACATTTGTATCAACGTGTGACATACAATATATTAATTGAAATCATAAAGTACAGATTTGAATAAACAGTGAGCACTAAGCCTGTTTCGGCTGTTTTTTTTTTGGTTGTTTTTTTATATTTAAATTTGTATACATTTTCTGTGTTTCTCTGTTCTGTAATTTGACCACTAGATGGCAGTTTTTGACGGTTAAAAGAAACCGATATCCTGTTCCTCAGGGTCATTGTTAACTTTAAAAAAAACTTCTGGACTAGAATACATCCAGATTCTTATTTTGGTTAATAAGTGCGTTTATGAATCACACCTTCTTTTTCTTTATAGTGTGTTTGTTACTGTTTTATAAAAACAATAATGCACTCTATTATTGTGAATTTTTGTTTGTTTGCATTTAGTACCATTTCAGCAGCATATTGGCTATTTAACGGCATTAACAAGTTTTGTGACTTGAGGATCACAGATCTAAATCACTTTCTATACATGAAGTTATTTCTAGTTGTTAAAATTGTAGGGCAATCTAATAAAAAATGTTTAATAGTTTGAGCAATTGCACAGTGTTGGCATTCTGAAGCCTGCTCCAACCTGGAGGTGACGGTGGGTAAGGGCAGTATATCCAAATCGGCATCTGGTCAGGATTGTCTGATCTTGTCTAGTAAAGAAGTCTGTATTGCAATTAATATTGATGATGGCGGATATTTCATACAGTTTATTTTGTGTATTGCTAGACCATTCATTGCCATTTTCATCTACAGCAGGGGTAACAATATGTCGATCGCAAGGGTGTCGGGTAGATCGCGATGGAGGTTTGAAAAAAAAAAAGCGCTCATCAGCGTTTATCGCGTGGCAGCATATTACAGAACATTATCTGAAGCACACGCGCACATTTTAACAAACACAACGTGATTTATTCTGAATCGCGATCTCGATCCCTGTGCAAGCATGCCGTCTGCCCAATCCTAGAAGTTCCAATGTCATGCTATTTGCTGGAATGTGTTTAATAAAAGAGCAATATCTGTGAAAATAAAGCGATTTTTTATATGCTGATTCGGCAATACTAACGTGTTTAAACAGGTTTCAATATAAAAGGTTTAAAAAAAAAAAAAAAAAAAAGATTAACCTTGGTAGATCTGGATTATCTGTCCAGTGGAAAAGTAGATCTCGGGCCAGAAAAGTGTAGGCACTTCTGGTTCCTGGTTCCTTGCTTCCTTTGCTAAAATGTCTGCTTTCTCATTGCCTTTAATGCCACCATGACCCGAAACCCAGCAATAAAAAAATGGCGAATCCTCAGCTGTAGAGTTCTCTATCTGGGGCCAGCAGTTCATGGATAACTGGGTGATGTTTAAAGATTGTAGTGCTTGGATGCAGGACTTCGAGTCCATACAGGTCACGTATTGATTTGAATAAATCACGAGAAAGAGATGTAACATAAATCATGCCTTATAACACCTCTTTCCTGTGATTTATTTACAATAATGCACACCCTCTTGCGCTTTACTGACATTACATATTCAAATAATTATGAAGGCAAATAACGATTTGGGCAAAGTCCTACAAAACTTATTAAGAGAATTGCATTCAAACATATAGCTCTATTGGAGCATTATAAATATAGCACAGTTCAGTACTGTTCATAACCGGGGCTTTAGTTAATTTAAGCCACATAACTGTTTAAAGCGAAGATTTTAGAAGGTACTGTATGCATGTAAGGGCGGCACGGTGGCTTAGTGGTTAGCACGTTCTCCTCTCAGCGCTAGGGATTCCCGGTTCGAATCCCCATCTGGGTGGAGTTTCCATGTTCTCCCTGTGTCTGCGTGGGTTTCCTCTGGGTTCTCCGGTTTCCTCCCACAGTCCAAAAACATGGATCAAGTTAACTGAATTCTCCAAATTGCCCCATATAGAGTGTGTCTGTGTGAGTGAGTGTGTGCCCAGCGATGGATTGGCGCCCTGTCCTGGGTCTATCTGCCCAGCGCCTGAGATGTTCTCCCCTGGATTTCCACCTGGTGATTCCACCTGGTGATTCCAGCTCACTGAGGTGCTAATTCTCACTCCATGGCGTTCAGCACTGCGAAATAGTGGAACGATAAGATAAACCTAAGATAGGATAGACCTTTATTTGTCCCACAATGGGAATCTTCCCAACTCTGTCCAGGCACTTGGCATTTTTAAGACACTACTAAAGACGCATCTTAACAAATACCTGACAAAATCAGGTTCTACAGTGTAGCTGGTTTTCTTCATAAATATTGACTTGTGGTGTTCTCTTATTTGTAAGTCGCTTTGGATAAAAGCATCTGCTAAATCACTAAATGTAAATGTAATGCATGTGTAAATATCTAGGAAAATACAACGAAAAGGCACAAATGGTTTTTTAAACTAGCTGTTTAGTACCAAATCAACAGTTGTCACGATGTCATCGGTAATAAATCAGGTCAGGGGTCTCTCTATAGAGTCTTCAACAATGCTCACAGCTGCATTATGATAAAGGAACCAGCCATACCATCATTCCCACACAATGTTTAGGACTTCAACCATAACTGCTCTGTGACACATAGTAATACAATATAATCTCAAACTCAGCAAAAAATACTGGAACATAGCAACATGCATACAAACACAGATGTGAACCAGCGGGGTCCACACACACACACACACACACACACACACACACACACACACACACACACTTTTCCTACTGAGTTTATAGGATGCAGTTCATCTGCAGTTTCAAAGTAATTATACTTAATAAAAAATAAATAAATATAATTTGGGCAGCACGGTGGCTTAGTGGTTAGCACGTTCGCCTCTCAGCTCTAGGGATTCCCGGTTCGAATCCCCATCTGGGTGGAGTTTCCATGTTCTTCCCGTGTCTGCGTGGGTTTCCTCCGGGTTCTCCGGTTTCCTCCCACAGTCCAAAAACATGGACCAAGTTAATTGAATTCTCAAAATTGCCCCCTATAGAGTGTGTGTGTGAGTGAGTGTGTGCCCAGCGATGGATTGGTGTCCTGTCCTGGGTCTATCTGCCCAGCGCCCGAGACGTTCTCCCCTGAATGGGCATGGGGAACACCACCGCAACCCTAATAGAGGATAAGCGGGAGATAATGAATGAATGAATGAATAAATGAAATTTTATAGTGCACATAGCTACACGAGTCACACAAAATCCTAATCAGGCAACATTTACGTTTAATCATTTAGCAGACACTTTTATCCAAAACAACTTACAAATGAGAACACCACAAGTCAGTAGTTATGGAAGAAACAGCCACACTGTAGAATTCATTATCATTCAATCAATCATTATTCTATCCTGTACCTCCCCCCTTCTTTTTTTCAGGTGTTTGTGAAAGTGATGTTTTCAGGTGTTTCTTGAAGATGCTAAGTGACTCTGCTTTATGGACAGAGTTGGGACGGTCGGTCCACCATTTTTCAGTGGTAAACGCAACGGAGTGAGCATTAGCTCTTCGGTGAGGTGGAATCATTGGTAACAATCAGCACTTTAAAGTAGTGATCGAGTTGGAGTGAATAAAAATATAGCATGAAGTTAAGCGGGGGCAGATCCAGAGATTGTCCTGTATGCCAGAGTCAGTCTCTTGAATGTGAGCCAATGGAAAGAGATGAGTATTGGAGTGACACGAGTTGACTTGGGCTGTTTGAATGCAAGTCGAGTTGCTTAAGAGAGGTTTAATCAGTTTTAGAAGCCTGATTGTGCAAGCTGGGAGATCAGCAAACCGAGCATTACAATAATCAAGCTGGGATAGGATGAGGTTTAAACTTTAAAATAAAAAAAGAATTCTATAATTAAAAGGTCTTAAAACAAAAATTTTAAATAAACTAAGAAACACCTTACATATTAGTGTTAATACTTCTTTAAAACTACCCCCACTTTCCGTCATGCCTTATAACACCGTTTTCCTGTGATTTATTTACAATGATGCATGATGTTAGCAGAGATCCTTTAACTCCTGCAAGTTGCAAGGTGGGTGCTCCATAGATCCAGCCATAGACGTTTACGCAGTACGCATAGTTGAATTACGATCTAGAGAATTGGGAGGTCAAACCGATGGCTATGCTTCTTAAACCATTCCTAATTCATCTTGCTTTGTGGAAGGGAGCGTGATTCTGCTGGAAGAGGCCACTGGCATCAGAGAATAAAGTTTTCTTTAAAGGGTCTACATAGTACAAGTGTACCTTTCGACTGGTACTGTACGTTCAAATATTAAATAAATTGTGGCACGGTGGCTTAGTGGTTTAGCACGTTCACCTCTCAGCACTAGGGATTCCCGGTTCGATTCCCCATCTGTGTGGAGTTTCCAAGTTCTCCCCGTGTCCGCGTGGTTTCCTCCGGGTTCTCCGGTTTCCTCCCACAGTCCAAAAACATGGATCAAGGTCAACTGAATTCTCCAAATGTCCCCATATAGTGTGTTTGTACCTGTGTGCTCAGCGATAGATTGGATATGGATCTTCACTGCATGGTCATGGGGAACCCGAACATGAGCTCAACCACTTCATTTAGATGCAGACGTAGGAATAGATTGAACAGAGTTGTTTAAGAACCAGGAAAATATTACAAAGGATGCCTGTGGTTTTATTTACAGAGCTGTTTGGTAAACCAGTACAGCAGAACTTCAACACCTCTCCCAGTACAGCTATTCGATCCCCTTCAACTCTCTAAGAAACTCAGTCTAAAGACATTTACCGGGCATCTTACAACAATAAAAACATGAGCAGAATGGATTAACCGAAAGCCCGACTGATGTCTAGCACATGACATTCCAGCAGAGTCTCATGATACGCTAAACAAAAAAAAATTATGCTTCTTTATTTTCAATGAGTCACTTTTTAATCACTCTGCTTCAGCCTCAGGGATGATTCACAAATATGTTTTTGCCGTATCCATGGAGATGGTCCTGTCAGACATTGCGGTTGGTTTCGAATGCATGTCAACAGGGGACGTGCTTTTGGCACACTGATGGATTTTGTGCTGTTTTCCTGTTATTGCTATTCCAGTACACAAGCGTGTCCTCCTCCTCAATATGTAGATAGAAATGTTGAAACTCCAGATTGAAAACATAATCAACGCAGTATCAAGGTTTTCGCCTATTTTCATATTCTGAATGATGGCTGCAGGAATATTGCCCTTCAACACAACTTTGAAATAAAAATGTCTTGAATTGCATTATCACTGACCTTTGCTTTTTGAAGTGAAAAAAAAAACAATATAAACATACTCTAAGACATGTGTCCCCACATTTTTCTGACCTGTTATCTACTTTTTCCAGTGGACAGGTCATCATGATCTACCAGGATTTGTCTTATTTTTAAAGCTTTTATGTTGAAACCTGTTCACAAATATCATGGTAATTATTGTAGAATCAGCATAAAAAAGACCCGGCTTCGGGTTGCCATTCACAAAGCAATTGCTCTTTTATTAAACACACTCCAGCTTTTATTAAACACTCCACACCTTTTTAGAACAGAACAGGTTTTAGAATAGCCTTTGGACCAAGGACATGACACACGTTTCCCCTATATGGCAACCCCCCCCACCCACCACCCCCCCACCACTACCATCATCCAAACGAGCAAACACACACAGCATACAGCACAAACGTACAACAATCCCTGCGACCCGTATTCACCTGACCAGGACATGAACATTAAAAGCTTAAAATATAGAACACATAGAACCCGGCTGCAAACCATGCGGGGAAGTGGGAATTATGATTATTGTCCGTTGTTATGGTAACAGTTACATTACATTGACCCACCCACCTTTATAAGCAGTTTGAATGTAACATACATTTAAATGAGACGTGAAGAGCAGAGGTCACTCCCACAGGGATGGAGATCACGATTCAGAACGACTCACAGTGTGAATGTGTGTATAAATGTTTCAGATACTGTTCTTAAAAGCGCTGATAAGTAACTTTTCTCAAACCTGCAGAGTGATCCATTGCGATCGACCAAAATGCACTGTGCCATCGATCGGTCAATCGCGACTGACGTATTGGGCACGCCTGCTTTAAGACATGTTTGAGTCTTGATATGGCAGTCCAGCTGGGCCATGACATTTTCTTTAGTGTCTGATAAGTGGGAGGCAGGATAAGGGATTTATACACTTAACCAGACTTCAGTCAGACACACAAGCAAGTCAAGTGTATGTGTGTGTGTGTGTGTGTGTGTGTGTGTGTGTGTGTGTGTGTGTGTGTGTGAGAGAGAGTGAGTGAGCGAGTGAGAAAGAGAGAGAGCGAGACTGTTGAATCTCATGCCAAATTAGTCCTGGCTTTATCAGCTTTAAAAGGCAGAGTCAGTCAGAAAGGTGTATTATTGTCAATAATGTCACTGTTTGACAAACGGCTCAGCCAATCAGATTTAGGCACCAGAACTTACTGTTATAGGCAGTCCTGCAGGATGCCCTCAATGGACTCAGAGTTTTTCAATTGTTTAATATGGTCACCTCATCGTCACACAATCTGTAAATGGCTATCCTACACTGTTGGTTCTGCCCCACTATCAAGGAGGATGAGTCCCCCACTGAGCCTTGGCCCTCCCAAGGTTTCTTTCTGAAAATAACAACGTAACAGAATTTTTCTTTGCCACGGTCGCTTTGGCTTGCTGTTTGGAGATTTAAAGGTATAGAACACTGTATAGCTACTTTGTGAAAATGTACTAGTGTAAAAAGCACTCTATAAATAAATCACTTGAACTTAAACATATGTAAGTAATGGTTCAGAATCAGGATACTTTATTGAGCCAAGAGGAAAATTGGAGAAAAAGTATCTTTAAAGTAATAAAATAAATCAAATCTCTCTGTACCAGCATGGTTGGGGAGGGCACAGCTTCAATATGTTACTAACTAAAATCAAAAAAAGCTTTTAAGAAAATAAATAGAGACAGTAAAGTAAAAGTGGAAAAATACAATGGAGCAACTGTACGAGCAACGGGCTGCACGAGCATTCGTGTAGCACACCGCAGGGGAGCGGGGGATTGACAGCGTAAAAATACGCAGCTTTAGCCAAAGGAGTGTTAAACAGCTACATCGCTGGATCTCTGGAACACAACTCCTACGGTATGTGAGGGATTGATGAACATGCTCATTGCTTCAGTAATGGTTCTGTTCCTGTCTGATTTCACAGCTTGAGGGCCAAGGTTGGGGGGGGGGGGGGCAAATGGAGCATATCGCGGATCACTTCTCATGACTTCACTGTATTGGGTGTTTTTTTTGTTTGCTAGTTACAGCATTTCACATGTTGCTAAATTTCTGTAGGTTTAAGTTACTAACTAAAATATGAAAACGTTTTTTGAAAATAAGTCGAGATGATAAAGTAAAAGTGGAAAACACAACAGAGCAACTGTAATGGGCTGCACATGCACTTGCGGTGACCTGGTTACAATAGTGACCTGGCAACGTAGAGTTCAATTAAGCTGAAAATAGGTGAGATGGGGCCAAAACAAAGATATTTACTGCACTTATAAGCCATTATTCAATTTACCAGTTATTAAAGAAACATACTTAAGTATTTGTAATTAATACAATGTTAATAAGTTAAACCTAGAGCTTCTTTTCTTTCCCTTTTATAACCAGCAGTCTGAATAACATGAACAGCTTACACAGAAAGCCACAGAATGTGATCTGTTTTATCCCTCACACTCCCTATACAACAGAGATACCTTTTCCAGATGGATGGAGAGGATAGGAAGAGCAGCCAAACAAGGATAAGCCTCATCAGCAGTACAGTGGGAGTTCGAATACAGTATAGGCTTTAGGAAAACCAGTTGGCTCAGAGAAGCAGTGATTAGAATTTAAAATGGGGTTTTAGACACTGGCTTTCTCTCTTCTCATCCATATGTGCACAAAGCCCCGATAGTTCCCCGTCCCAGCAGGCAGTTACAGTCATGCCTGGAAAACTGGAGAGCAAATACTAATCCACAAGAAGCGACCAATCATGAAAAAACAGATAGGTAGGGAAAAGCTCGCGGGTAGCATTAGAGAGAAATATAGTCGGGGCAAATAAGGGAGAATTATGATAAATATGTTTGGATGTGTGAAGCTGAGATGATGATGTAATGTCTTGCAGTCTGCTGCAGCTCTACTTTGAATTGTTTTCACTGCAATGCTCAGCCCTGTACACTAGGGATGCAAGGGTGCACAAAATGCATGGTTGAATGAATCTTCATAGGGGGGAGGAAATGGGGGTGGGGCATATGGAGCATAATGCCATTTTGCAGATCAATTCTCTTCAATGTATAGCTATTTTTTTTTTGTTCGCCAGTTACAGCATGTCACGGTATGCATGTTGCTGAATTTCCATAGGGGTTAAGAATTTACAAAGTGTTCATACGAGTGTGGGAAGGTTTTGGGAAGGTTATATGTCCGTTGCATGCTAACTAATGTGCTCTTTGAAGGAATGATTTTGCATTATGGTTCCACACTGGCTATGTATTTAAAGCATTCACAATTTACCTTCGTTTCACAGATCATTAGATCATCCTCTATTAGGGTCGCCGGGGGGGGGTTTCCCCATGCCCATCCAGGGGAGAAGGTTTCGGGGTGCTTGGTAGATAGACCCAGGACAGGATGCCAATCTATCGCTGGGCACACACTCACTCACACAGACACACTCTATATGGGGCAATTGGGAGAACTCAATTGACTTGATCCATGTTTTTGGATTGCGAAAGGAAACCGGAGAACCCGGAGGAACTCCACGCGGACACGGGGAGAACTTGGGAACTCCACCCAGATTGGGATTCGAACCGGGAATCCCTAGCGCTGAGAGCTGAACGTGCTAACCACTAAGCTACTGTGCCGCCCCCTTAGAAATCATTTTCCCCAAAATGTTTTGCAGGAGCAGCGTGACGCTTGCACGCACTGAAGAAAGGAGATCATTTATTTTGTGCAGTGAAATCATGAACACCAGCTGTTACTTATGTAGCTATTTCTAAAATATATATATATATGCTTTAAATTAAATATTCTATCTATCCAATATCTTCTGCTTTATCCTATATTAGGGTCAATATGCCTCTAAACTAAGCTAGACTAAGTACGGCATGCTCAGCACTGGATACAGCAAAAGTGCAATTCTTAATTGTCATTCCAACTTGTGTTTTTTTTCTTTGTCGTTGCACGTTCGGTACCTTTGTATGCATGAGAAAGCGTGTCCCAAACCGCGTGGCCCGTACCGAATGGTTCTGAATACAACGTAGAGTTACACACCGAGGACACACCTGTTTGAAAACCAACCAGCAATATACATGATCATACCAGTTTGCATATCCAGCCAAAGGAAGCCAAAATACCAGCCAGCCCCACTCAGCCTATATCTGTGAGCAAGCATCATCTTTGTAAACTACCAGATTATAAATCTATGAACCAAGTGTCTTTCCCAGAAACGAGAGAACAGCGAATACACGTCCCAGGGCAAGCTTTACTTTTCTCCGGAGAGAAACTATACACCTTGTAAAAACATACAAAAGAAATAACGTATTGTCCAGCCTTCTCAGCAGTTACATTTTCACTTCAACGGTGCTGAACCATGTCCTGTTCCTGCTCAAAAAATTACCAGACAGTGGGGGGGAACAATGTTGGAGATGGTCCGAGAGTGGCCCCAAAGCTGAGTACAGCATGTTGTCCAGCTGTTGTGATCATTTCCCACACTGTTGGCAGTTCGGATACAGCGCTGGGTTCTATGAGAAATTAGTCCTTCTGCCGTCTATCTATATTTGAGTAATTAAGTGTCAAACTGATTCTAAAAGCCTATGGGTTTTATTTTAAAAAAGAGGGGGTGGGGGTGGCGTATGGTACGTTAGTGCCCGATGTTTTGGTCTGTGATTTTCAGCAAGCTAAACCAGATGTGATGGCCAAGTGTATAGATATGTTTGGCCATTACATGTAGTCTCAACAGCCAAGAAAGCCAGGTGGCCACAGTTACGTCATGCCCTAATGTGCTTCTGACCGTCTACCAAAGTCAGGCAGCAAAAACAAGCGTTATGATTACTCCACCGATATGGTAACCTGGAGATCCAGCTGCAAGGCATTAAGTGTGTGTGTGTGAGAGAGGTTGAAAGAGTCAGACCCGAAAAGAGACAGAGATAGAGAGAGTGCAAAATGATGAGAGGCAGTAAGAGTGAGATGAAGAGATCTCACACTCCTTTTCACTTGCAAAATTGGCACACATATTGCGAACAGGTGCAGATCATCAAGCGCACAGCAATGAACTACGTTTAGACAAACAATGGCTGGAAGTGAAATGGTCTGGGAGCATCGACGGGGCAGTTAAAAAGACGCAGGCCACACAAGCAAACTGAGGGGTAACTGCCAAGGCATGGCATTAGATCCAGCACTTTCAACCAATATCTAAAATGGCATCAGCTGTAGGTCTGAGACAGTCGTAAGAGTGTCTCAACGTCGACACGATGACATTCATAAGAAACATTTACATACATGTACATTTAGTCATTTAGCAGACGCTTTTATCCAAAGCGACTTACAAATGAGAACACAAGTCAGAAGCCATGAAGAAAACCAACTATACTGTAAATTCATCAAAGCCAATGCCGCGGCACACGCCCCCCCCCCCCTTTTTTTTTTTTTTTTTTTTTTTTTTACAACAGGTATTTGATAAAGAGATGTGTCTTCAGTAACTTTTTAAAACTGTTCAGTGATTCTGCCTTACGGACAGATTTGGGAAGAGCATTCCACCATTTTGCAGTGGTGAACGCCACGGAGTGCGAATTACCTACTCGGTGAGGTGGAAACGTCAGGCGGCAATCATCGCTGGAGCGAAGAGAACGGGTCGGAGTGTATTTAGGAAAGATGGGGTGAAGGTAGGAGGGGGAGGATCCGGAAATGGTTCTGTATGCCAGAGTCAGTGACTTGTACTGGATTAAGCAGGTGGTAGGAATTTTAGACCAAGTGGGGAAAATCAAAAAGAAATTCACACTAGCAGCACACCTTACAGCAGACGTGCCCAATACGTCAACCCGCCCTTCACACAGTGCATGGTGGTCGATCGGCAGGGATCACTTCACAGGTTTAAGGAAAGCAGGACGTTAACTGCGTTTAGCAGCACTTTAATTACAGCATAACATCTGAAATACACACATTCACACACACTGAATCGTTCTATCACAACAGTGAGATCTCCATCACCCGCTGAGTGACCTCTGCTCTCCCCCGTCTCTCTCTCTATTCCCAAAACAGGTGCGCAGCCACGCCCCACTGCCTCAAACACGTCTCATTTAAATGTACATTACATTCAAACTGCTTACAAAGGTGGGCGGGTCAATGGAATTACCATAACTACAATCATCCATCCATTATCTCCCACTTTATCCTATATCAGGGTCGCAGTGGGGTTCCCCATGCCCAACCAGGGGTGAACGTCTCGGGTGCTGGCCAAATACACCCAGGACAGGGCGCCAATCTATTGCTGGGCACACACTCACTCACACAAACACACTATATACGGGGCAATTTGAAGAAGTCAATTGCCTTGATCAATGTTTTTGGACTGTGGGAGGAAACCGGAGAACCCGGAGGAAACCCACGCGGACACGGGGAGAACATGGAAACTCCACCCAGATTGGGATTCAAGCCGGGAATCCCTAGTGCTGAGAGAAGAACATGCTAACCACTAAGCCACTGTGCCGCCTTAACTACAACCAATAATTACTAATTTATTATAATAATAATCATTATTTGTATATTTATTTTACTACTTCCCAGCATGCCTTGCAGCCGCGTTTCGAGAACTCAATTGACTCCATATTTCTGGACTATGGGAGGAAACCGGAGAACCCAGAGGAAACCAGGAATCCCTAGCGCTGAGAGGTGAACGTGCTAACCACCAAGCCATAGCAGGGTGTTTTTCTTCCTCAAAATTTTTATTCTGGACTGCACACACTCTCAGACAATCATAAATTAAGGATTTCCAGACATAATTTCTCAGACCGGGGCGGCACGGTGGCTTAGTGGTTTAGCACGTTCGCCTCTCAGCACTAGGGATTCCCGGTTCGAATCCCCATCTGGGTGGAGTTTCCATGTTCACCCCGTGTCTGCGTGGGTTTCCTCCGGGTTCTCCGGTTTCCTCCCACAGTCCAAAAACATGGATCAAGTTAATTGAATTCTCAAAATTGCCCCCTATAGAGTGTGTGTGTGAGTGAGTGTGTGCCCAGCGATGGATTGGCGCCCTCTCCTGGGTCTATCTGCCCAGCGCCCGAGACGTTCTCCCCTGGATGGGCATGGGGAACCCCACCGCGACCCTAATAGAGGATAAGCGGAAGATAATGAATGAATGAATACATTTCTCAGACCAAGGTTTCTAAAGTCAAAAGGTCATCCTACTCACTGTCCTCACATTCATCGTTCCACACGTCGAACTCTTAAACAAAACACACTATTTCATTCTGTCATTTCATTTGCTAAAAGCTGCGAAGAAAGAGAAGGCGGCCAAAACAGATCTAATTCACAGAATCACTTAATTTATTTTAGGATGCTCTGTGAAGGTCGAGCATTCTTAAGGCTCATTTATGCTCAACGTTAAATACGGAAACGGATACGGACGGAGCCTTTTGTCCGTACTCTGCGTTCATTTCGTACGTAATTTGCACGTTTTCTGAAAGCTTGCGGATGCGGACAGGACGGAGCAATACCACTGGAAACCGTGGGGGCAGTGCATGATGCGACCACTTCCATATGTACACGAAAAAGAAGAAAAACATGGCAGAACTTTGGTTGTGCGAGTTGGTACGCAATTTTAATCATTTATATGATGTTACTTCGCCGGGGCACAGGGACGAACAGTTGTTACAAAACAGCTGGACATCGGAAAGGAATTAAAAATCCGAAAGTATTGGGTTCACACAGGTGAACCTAAGCCATGCCAAAACAGACACTTTATTTCTTAAACTAGTCAATATTTTATATCCAGCAAATCAAGAAACTTAATCACTGGGAAAATAGAAATGAAGGAAAATTCTATAAAAATAAAATGTTTACAATATTTGTGGCGTTGGGAAATAGCAACCGTCCAGCCTGTGGAAATGCATTTATGTGTTTTGAGGTGTATCAATACTTCCAACAGTGATCTTTACTCAGATCAAACCAGTCATAATGAGCCTTTCAGCAAGAAGTGGGCAGCATTTACATAGGGTTTTCGTTAAGCATAATTTGCTTTAAGGTTTTTCAGTTCGCGGCACGGTGGCTTAGTGGTTTGCACGTTCACCTCTCAGCACTAGGGTTTTCCGGTTCAAATCCCAATCTGGGTGGAGTTTCCATGTTCTCCCTGTGTACGCGTGGGTTTCCTCAGGGTTCTTCGGTTTCCTCCCACAGTCCAAAAATATGGACCATGGTCAATTGAATTCTCCAAATACCCCATATAGAGTGTGTATGTGTGAGTGTGTGCCCAGTGATAGATTGCTGCCCTGTCCTGCCCAGCGCCTGAAACGTTCTCCCTTGGATGGGCATGGGGAACCAACCCCCCGCGACCCTTAAGGAGGACAAAGCGGAAGATAATGGATGGATGGATGGATGAATGGGTTTTTCAGTTCTCAGAATGTTAAGTTTCAACAGAACAGATACAGATCAGGTGCTACATCCGCCTCAGTAAAGGAGTATAAACATTAGGAATTTAACAGGAACAGCTTCTGCAGCAGTAAGAGTGCCAAAACATACAAGCCACTCTCCCGTCTGTTAACTTAAGCATGACATCACATTGACAATTCATTAAAACACTGAATACACAATACATATTTAACCATCAGTAAGAGGTCTGTGTATGCACTTCTCCACCCACACCTTTACTTTATTATTATCCAGAAATCTAATTATGTAATACATTTTAATTTTGATTAATATAACAGATAATAAATAAGGAAGCAACTACTTTACATCTGAACATCTCACTTGAAACCAGGTATGAGCAATGTCATTTTAACTGGTAAAAGACTTAATGATACTGATTGCCCCATTAATTTATATGTAGTGTGCAAGTGTGAGGCTTAAGCTGTTTAACAGCTTTAAAAAAGCTCCACCCTGAAATGGGCCTATAACTGAAGGTAAACAATGGCTTTGCTGCCACTTAGTGGTAAAGATCAGTAGTGCCAAATACATTAGGAAGCTCAGTGGGGTGTGTGTCAAAGTCAAAGTCAGCTATATTATCATAATTGAATATGTACACGAAATACACATTAACAAAAATACATTTCCTCAGAACCACAGTGAGATAGTAGACATTAAAATTTCCCACATTAAATAGACATCTGTTACACTTAATTTGTGTGGCACTGATTAAAAGTAGTGATCTTATGCAGTAATTGAGGGTGTGTGTGTGTGTGTGTGTGTGTGTGTGTGTGTGTGTGTGTGTGTGTGTGAATTTAACATGGTGTGTATGTGGATGTATATTATGTAGGGACCTCACATAATTTTGGGAAACAATGTCAATCATTCAGTTATTAAGTAAAATAACTTTGTATGGTTATAGTTGTGGTTTATCAAAATCAGAATCTTGGGACCAGAACGATAAGAGTCTGTAATGATTTTCTCTTTCTGTGTGTGTGTGTGTGTGTGTGTGTGTGTGTGTGTGTGTGTGTGTGTGTGTGTTAATTAAATCAATTGTTAAATTGTTAAACTGGGTCATTTATTGGACGCTTTTATCCAAAGCGACTTACAAGGTGAGCACAGGGTTCATCACAACATCCCTGGAGCAATGAGGGTTAAGGGTCTTGCTCAAGGACCCACACTGGTAACTTCAGTGGACCTGGGATTTGAACCCCCAACCTTCAGATTGATAGTCCAACACCCTAACCGCTGAGCTAACCCGCCCCGTGTGTGTGTGTGTGTGTGTGTCTGCATGCCCATGCAATCCAGAACGTGTGCATCCATGTCTTTAGACTTACCTCGGGTTGTATGGCTTTGAACACTGGAGCATCCATAAGAGTGATCTGTCCCTATGAACACAAAGTCAGGTAGAGATAAACATCATACTCTACTGTTTAATCAGTAAAAGGTTTGTGTGGTTCATTTCCTGATTGTGTTGTTGTTAGAGATGCATCATGATGTTATTCAAATATAAAAACACTTGATGGTCAGTCATAGGCTGAGATTCTGTGAGAGCTGCACCCTGAGCTACTCTTGCTGATTTTATATCTAGAAGGTGGACAGATGTGTCTAACACGGTGCACATGCAGTACACATACATTTAGTAAATACCAACTGTGTAGTACAATGTTAATTTGGAACGTGAGATCAGATGTTAAGACACTGTATTAAATGTCTTACCGCATATTCCTCTGGTGTAACCTTCAGCACATCGAAAACGACGGCATCAAAGCTTTTCTTTAGCTCGTTCGAGCCTTTATCACTCAGAGACTCTGAGCTGCTGCTCTTCTAAAAAAAAAAAACAGGAGAAGGAAAAAAAAAAAAAAAAAGTGTTTATTTGATGTAAATGCACAGCGCACTTTGAACCTCAACCAGTATTGACTTTTCAGCTGAAAATCACAGAAGAAATAACAGAAGCCATAATCGAGACTAAAATATAAGAAGCCTTTGTGAACAACAACCACTGGCTTTACTTTGGAGCAAAAGTCCAAAGTATTAGAACACCCCACATTTTCCTAGGTTTTGTTTTGAAAACTATTCAGTATAATGTGTAACTGAACTTTGAAATGAAAGCTTAGCACAAATAAGCAATTGGAAGTAAAAAGAATGCATGGAATCTATAGATCGGAATATATTAGGAAATGGGTAGGTCCGGTCCTTTAATCTAGAATCTAATCTAGAGTCTTTAATCTGATTGACTGAGCCTTTTTTTTTTTCAGCCGTGACATTATTGACAATAATTCACACCTTTGTGTGCTTGATATCCAAAATAATAAAATACAGATTATTAAAAGACTCATTCAAGAAATATCTTAAGACGTTTTTATTCAGAGAGGCATTTACTTAATCTTTGCTTATTACTCATTTCATAATTTTTATATTATTACTTTCTGCAATATGTAAAGCACTTTGTGACACTATATCTGTGAAAGGTGCTATAGAAATAAAGCTTGCTTACTTACCATATTTTCCGGACTATAAGGCGCACCTAAAAGCCTAAAACTTTCCCAGAAATCGGACGTGTGCCTTATAATCCGGTGCGCCTTATACGTGTACAGAGATACACGTATAAATACAGAAATAGACCCCGTAATTCAGCCTGCGCCTTATGGTCCGGAAAATACGGTACTTACTAAACTGTTCTATAATTTGGCCACTTGATGGCAGTTTTTCCTTATTAAAGAAAACGGAATCCTGTTACTCAGCCATCAGTTTTAAAACCTTACAATGTTTTTGCTTACAATGAACGCATTTATGTATCAACATTGTTTTTTTATTATAGTGTGTTTGTAACCATTTTATAAAAGCAGTAAGCCACTAATAAATCACGGTAAAGAAGTGTAACTGTACTCTAATCCCCGACCATAGATCCAGCAAAACAGACCCCAGACCATCACATTTTCCCTTCCATGTTTGATAGATAACGTCACACACTGTGCAACCATCATTTCGCTGACTTGTTGGCATAGAAAAATACTGAGTGATGAACTGAAGATTTTAAACTTTGATTTAGCGGNTTTTATAAAAGCAGTAAGCCACTAATAAATCACGGTAAAGAAGTGTAACTGTACTCTAATCCCCGACCATAGATCCAGCAAAACAGACCCCAGACCATCACATTTTCCCTTCCATGTTTGATAGATAACGTCACACACTGTGCAACCATCATTTCGCTGACTTGTTGGCATAGAAAAATACTGAGTGATGAACTGAAGATTTTAAACTTTGATTTAGCGGTTCATAATACCTTCTACCAGGAGAAATAAATTTGCAATAAATAACTGGAAAAATTTAGGTGTACTTTTGACTGGTGGTGTATTTGTAAGGTTTTACTTTCATTCTACTTTTAAATATTTTACAGTAGGAAATTAATTTATATAAATAAAAAAAAAAGAAATTGTAGAAAACAGTCATTTGATTTCCATAAAGGGCATTATGTGAACACCAACAGGTTTACGTGTGGAAGGATTAGTGGCAAAAACAAGTGGTTTCCATTGACACAGATTTACATTGTAGGACAATCATAGGACTGTTTTTTTTGGTTTGGTTTGGTTTGGTTTTGCTTTTTAATACAACAGAGAATTTCATAACTTTTGTTTCCAGTAAAATTGAAATTCCCCAAAAAGTGAGAATAACAGGTCAGGGAAATAATGTGCCCAAGTTTCCTATTTAACAGTTTAAAGACAGGATGTATAAAGTGATATGCAATGATAATATCCCAACTCACAGAGTCTTTAGTGGGAAATCCTCAGTACAAAACGAAAGGAACTGTGTAGTGTAAGTTACCTCTGAGGTGATGGCGGAGATACTGGGTTGGCCATTAGAAACATCCATCATACCCAAACAATCAGGCACTATCGCTGTAGCTGCTTCATCATTAACATCATCCTCAGCTGCTCAAGTTTACCTGCCTGCCAACCTTCACACACACACACACACACACACACACACACACACACACAATTAACAAATGTGTTTGTATAATCATAATCAAGTTCAAGTCATTTCTTTATAGTGTTTTTTTTTTTTTTTTACAATAGTACATTGTCACAAAGCAGCTTTACAGCCTTTAAACCCCCAAAGAGCAAGCCGAATCAACAGTGGCAAGAAAAAATCCCTGTTATGTTTTATTTTAAGATAGAAACCTTGTGAGGACCAAGTGGGGGAATCAAACTCCTTGAGTGGCCAAGCACCAACAGATTGTGTAATGATCAGGTGTCCGTACTTTCATTCATTCATTCATTCATTCATTCATTCATCTCCCGCTTTATCCTCTATTAGGGTCTCGGGGGGGTTCCCCATGCCCATCCAGGGGAGAACGTCTCGGGCGCTGGGCAGATAGACCCAGGACAGGGCGCCAATCCATCGCTGGGCACACACTCACTCACACACACACACTCTATAGGGGGCAATTTTGAGAATTCAATTGACTTGATCCATGTTTTTGGACTGTGGGAGGAAACCGGAGAACCCGGAGGAAACCCCATGCAGACACGGGGAGAACATGGAAACTCCACCCAGATGGGGATTCGAACCAGGAATCCCTAGCGCTGAGAGGCGAACGTGCTAACCACTAAGCCACCGTGCCGCCTGTCCGTACTTTACAATTGAAAAACTAGAAAAGTCCATATAATGCAGATTAAAAACCCCAATAACTATAATTTTAGTCCAAGCTTCCCCACCATTCTGTTTGAAGATAGAGGAGGTTGTGAAGTTTTAGGGGTTGCTACTGTGATGTTTTTTGTTTTTTTTTAAAGTTTACATAAAAAACTAGGTCAAATTGAAACTACAAGGAAAAGCTGCATTTAAAAGACAACAGAAGTATGTTTAATTTAACAAACATTTGTACTTAATTAATAATTTGTACTTTTTTTTTTTTACAGGTAGCTCTGAGAGACTGTTAAAGCAAACAGCAGCAGTGGAAATTTCTGAGGGGCAATTTAACAAAAAAAAGAAAATAAACGCAACTGGAATGAAAATAAGAGCATTATGAGATATCCTACTTTGCAGTGATTTCTCTATTAATGTTAAAGGAATACCAAACCAAACATTCATTCATTCATTCATTATCTCCCTCTTTATCCTCTATTAGGGTCGCGGTGGGGTTCCCCATGCCCATCCAGGGGAGAACGTCTCGGGCGCTGGGCAGATAGACCCAGGACAGGGCGCCAATCCATCGCTGGGCACACACTCACTCACACAGACACACTCTATATGGGGCAATTTGGAGAATTCAATTAACTTGATCCATGTTTTTGGACTGTGGGAGGAAACCGGAGAACCCGGTGGAAACCCACGCAGACACGGGGAGAACATGAAAACTCCACCCAGATGGGGATTCGAACCAGGAATCCCTAGAGCTGAGAGGCGAACGTGCTAAACACTAAGCCACCGTGCCGCCCAAACCAAACATAACAGAAATAATTTTATCTCACAGCATGCAAAAAACTTTCATGAATGTTATGATTAGCCATGAGAGAATTAATTGCAATTGATCGTAATTAAAAATGATACAAGTAACTTTTTATAAATGCACCTCAAAAATAAGAAAGCTTCATATTTCTGGTACCCAGAAAAGACAAAATGGTGCCACATGCATGAAATGAAAAAAGGTGTCTAATAAAAAATAAATAAAATAAAAAAAAAAGGTTGCACTTGCAGTGTTGTGTCTGTTTACTTTGTCCTTGCAGAAAAATATAGTTTTCTTTTAAATGGATAAGAATATGTACTTTTAGAGACACAGGATTTTTGGCAACGTAATTTAAAGCTTTGTGTTATGAAGAATCTATCTATCCATCCATCATTTTCCACTTTATCCTTTACTAGGGTCGCGGGGGGGGGGGGGGTTGGTCACTACGAGGGACTGTGTATAAAATGCGGTCACTACGGAAAAACATTACTGACATAAGGATCACACAGATGATCATTTTAAAAGCTTCAGTCCAACTAAAGAACAGATATGAAGCGGAAATAATAATTGAGTGTTGATTTCAGTACTTCAGTACTCATAACTATAACGCATATCTATTTCTGTGATTTCATCACTATTGGTCGTTGTACCTAAAATAAATGAATTGACAGGGGATTATAAGTTTGTTCTCTGTTCGGTCATGATTTATGAAAAGTCATCTATACGTGAAGTATTTGGCTCTATGTAAAAAAAATAATAAACACAACTGGCGAATTAAGAACATTTTTTAAGCTCAACAGAAAATCTATTAGATCACAGATAGAGTATCAGGGTAACAAAGCTGTGGAAAAATGTGTGTGGACAGTTCCATCCATCCACTTTTATCCACTTTATCCTATATTAGGGTCGTGGGGAGGGAGGGGGGGGTTTCTGGGCAGATACACCCAGGACAGGGCACCAATCCATAATGCGCTCACCGCCAATCCATCCCTAGCGCTGAGTGGACAGTTGTGAAACTATTTGAATTTGGGTTGTGTTATCCAATCTGTAAATGTGTATATTTTGTGTAAAATGTGTATTTATAAAAAAATTAAAAATAAATAAAAAAGCTTTAAAACACCAATATCTGCCATATGTGAGTATGGGGCGGCACGTTGGCTTAGTGTTTAGCACATTCGCCCCTCAGCGCTAGGGATTCCCGGTTGGAATCCCCATCTGGGTGGAGTTTCCATGTTCTCCCCGTGTCTGCGGGGGTTTCCTCCGGGTTCTCCGGTTTCCTCCCACAGTCCAAAAACATGGATCAAGTTAATTGAATTCTCAAAAAATTGCTCCCTATGAAGTGTGTCTGTGTGAGTGAGTGTGTGCCCAGCGATGGATTGGCGCCCTCTCCTGGGTCTATCTGCCCAGCGCCCGAGACGTTGTCCGCTGGATGGGCATGGGGAACCCCACCACGACCCTAATAGAGGATAAGCGGGAGATAATGAATGAATGAATGAATGTGAGTATGGAGTATCAAACTTTCCCGACCTACAAATATGTAAACAAAAAAGTAGCTTCTCATATTACTCAGTACCCTTAAAGTAGCTCTCCGTGTCAAAAAGTTTGTTTAATAAAACAGAAGAAGGAACTCACCGAGCCTGCGGTCAGATAAGCATGGCTACTGATGTGCTGCTCACGCTGCTCAGACTGATGAGCCCCTGTGATAATGCAAATCTCCAGATCAACCGAAAAAAACAGCTGGAACAAACAGAACACAAGAAAATCTCAATACACAACCCACAGCAAAGCTTTCTGACTTCCAACCGTCGCCAACACAAGTGGCAGCCTTTCCTAAAGCTCCAATGAACTTTTTCTAGTGTTTTTTTTTTTTTTTTATCTTGTTTTTGTGCATGTACACACACGTCTGGCACGCACATCATCCCGACAGTCCCTTTAGGATCAATGAAGTATCTATATCTCTCCGCCTGCTATAGTTATTCCAGCAATGTAACCTCGTGCAGTCTAAAGGCCCTTAATATAGACAGACAT
>JAFMOD010000047.1:349548-364607 GCA_019802435.1 Corydoras maculifer | reverse complement strand
TTTTATAAAAGCAGTAAGCCACTAATAAATCACGGTAAAGAAGTGTAACTGTACTCTAATCCCCGACCATAGATCCAGCAAAACAGACCCCAGACCATCACATTTTCCCTTCCATGTTTGATAGATAACGTCACACACTGTGCAACCATCATTTCGCTGACTTGTTGGCATAGAAAAATACTGAGTGATGAACTGAAGATTTTAAACTTTGATTTAGCGGTTCATAATACCTTCTACCAATGGAAATAAATTTGCAATAAATAACTGGAAAAATTTAGGTGTACTTTTGACTGGTGGTGTATTTGTAAGGTTTTACTTTCATTCTACTTTTAAATATTTCACAGTAGGAAGTTAATTTGAAAAAAAAAAAAAAAAAAGAAATTGTAGAAAACTTAGTGGCAAAAACAAGTGGTTTCCATTGACACAGATTTACATTGTAGGACAATCATAGGACTATTTGTTTGGTTTGGTTTGGTTTTGCTTTTTAATACAACAGAGAATTTCATAACTTTTGTTTCCAGTAAAATTGAAATTCCCCAAAACGTGAGAATAACAGGTCAGGGAAATAATCTGCCCAAGTTTCCTATTTAACAGTTTAAAGACAGGATGTATAAAGTGATATGCAATGATAATATCCCAACTCACAGAGTCTTTAGTGGGAAATCCTCAGTACAAAACGAAAGGAACCGTGTAGTGTAAGTTACCTCTGAGGTGATGGTGGAGATACTGGGTTGGCCATTAGAAACATCCATCATACCCAAACAATCAGGCACTATCGCTGTAGCTGCTTCATCATTAACATCATCCTCAACTGCTCAAGTTTACCTGCCTGCCAACCTTCACACACACACACACACACACACACACACACACACACACACACACACACACACACACACAAGTTCAAGTCATTTCGTAAATGTGTATATTTTGTGTAAAATGTGTATTTAAAAAAAATTATAAATAAATAAAAAAGCTTTAAAACACCAATATCTGCCATATGTGAGTATGGGGCGGCACGGTGGCTTAGTGGTTAGCACGTTCGCCTCTCAGCGCTAGGGATTCCCGGTTCGAATCCCCATCTGGGTGGAGTTTCCATGTTCTCCCCGTGTCCGCGTGGGTTTCCTCCGGGTTCTCCGGTTTCCTCCCACAGTCCAAAAACATGGATCAAGTTAATTGAATTCTCAAAAAATTGCCCCCTATCGAGTNCCAACACAAGTGGCAGCCTTTCCTAAAGCTCCAATGAACTTTTTCTAGTGTTTTTTTTTTTTTTTTATCTTGTTTTTGTGCATGTACACACACGTCTGGCACGCACATCATCCCGACAGTCCCTTTAGGATCAATGAAGTATCTATATCTCTCCGCCTGCTATAGTTATTCCAGCAATGTAACCTCGTGCAGTCTAAAGGCCCTTAATATAGACAGACATGAACTGACCGAGAAGGCTGTCTGAGAAACAGTTCTATTCCATCACCACTAGATGGAGTAGTGAATTCAAAAACCGATGTGTTGCCATCTTTGTGAAAACTGCCATCTGAAGAAATTATACAGACTGTGTGCAGTCCATCTGTCTTGTGTATACTTTGTTCATCATCTAATGGTCAGGACCTTCACAGAGAGCTATTTCTTTGGTAGTTAATAAATCTCATCACTGCAGTGATGTTGAGGTGATGGGGTAAATGATGGTGTGCTGATACGCAGCAGTACTGCTGGACAAAGCACCTGTCCCGAGAACAAAGGAAGGAACAACCGGCACGGCGCTGGGCATCCAGGTCCAAATCCCAATCTGGGTGGAGTTTCCAAGTTCTCCCCGTGTCCATGAATGTCTCACAGTCCAAACACACGGATTCAATGTACAATAAATGCTTCTAAATAGTGTGTGTGTGCCCAGTGATGCACCATGGCCCTACCCTGGGTGTATCTGCCCAGCGCCCATGACGCTCTGCCTTCAACCTGCTGCCCCAGCATGCAACAGCATAAAGGATGGCACGTACCACCACAGACGCCTCAGCATCGTCCTGCAGATTTTAAAGGACCTCAGATGTCTTAAAAAGTAGAAGATAATGAATGAATGATCCCAACTCATCAGAAAAGTCTTCAAACTCCAAATGAATCAGGGTTTGGTTATAACCACATGGCTGCATCTCAGCTGGGACACTTTAAGTCAAATTTAAAACACAGGCCACAATTTTATACCTCTGTGTATAATTAATAAGTGGAATGTTTTGCTGATCAGAGCGTTATCTATGGCACAAGAATGAATGAGCAGTTTGAGTGGAGCATGTGAGGTAAACAGCTTTCACTATTACATGTTACAGAGCCCTTTTTAACCACCTCATTCATACCACACACATACATAATACAGGATGTTTATTTTAGAATTTATGCTTTTAATACAGCTTAATTGAGCTTGCTTTAATCACTGCATTAAAACACCGATTTCAATGTCACTAAAACATGTATTCTTTTATGTTTTCATGGTCTTCTACAAAAGTGTAGATCTCAGGTTTGGTGGTGTTGGGTTGGTGATCTGGGATCAGTCTGTGGTGGCATTTCACCTCTTCACACAGCTCTTCATTGGTAGAGGGTGTAGCACTGAAATGATGCTGTTACATAGAGCCCTCTCAACTAAGTAGAGTCTGCAGCATCTGCCCCCTTTAGTTCTGCTGTTCTAGTTAGTGATGCCAAAGTCAATCAAACTCTGATTTTTACATAAACGCTGTGTTTTATCAGCTTTAACTGCTTTCTTTGTTCGTTTCTTCTGAGGTGTTGCCAATTTCTTGGAGGTGTCATCAGCTCTTCACCCATGGTTCTGCTGAAGCACTGCGGCTACGACAATTACTGGATGGAACCTGGATTTGTATTGGACTGGCAGTCCTGCAGGACGCCCTCAATGGACTCATATAGTCAAGAAGTATGAGTCCCCCACTAAGCCTTGGTCCTCCCAAGGTTTTTCACTTCAAACAACATAACGGAGTTTTTTCTTGCCACTGTCACTTCGGCTTGCTCTTTGGGGGTTCAGGCTTATAACACAGGAAAGCTGCTTTGTGACTATGTACTATTGTAAAAAGCACTCTATAAATAAATTACTTGAAATTTCAGGTACGCTTAGGGGCAGTCATAGGCTTGTGGTTGATTCCCAGTCTCAGCAAATGCAATGGCTCAAGTGCCCTTGGACAAGGCATCCAACACCGATGCCTCCCTGGCACCATGCACTAGGGCTGCCCACCGCTTCAGAGACATGTGCTCACTTCACTCAGTGCGTTTTACTGCATGAATGGGTTAGGAGGATTAATTCCTCACAGTACGCGAAATATATAATTTCATCGTCACACTTTGGGGAAGGGCTTTTCAGCTTCCTCTGTCCATTATAAGTCCTTATTACACAGAAATGGAGCAGCAGAATTGTTAAAAACCCCTCTTCAAGCTGATGTTTTCTTCTTACACAGCGCAATTCTGATACGGGTCTGTGTTCTAATGTAGAACGCAAGCATTTTAAAAACAGCTGTGTTGGCTTAGAAAGTGTCATTCTCCACCGTCAAACCTCTTATTCGTAGATCTGGCTCTGTGATTTCCTCCAACAACGAATTAAACAAAGAATAACCACCCTTACATTTCATATACATTTTACTCAGATCAGCAGGAAAGAATGAAGGTACAGAATCCCAGCAATATAAAATCTCAAAAAAAAAAAAAGACTAGTGTTTGAAGCAGTGGATTTAAAACAACTCCAGCTGACTACACAGAGCCCTGAGGGGGAAAATCTACTGCTTTGGACTAATGTAAATCAGATGGTTATGTGGACATGCAGAAGCCAAGTTTCCTATTTAAACTAATAGACAAATTAGTCAATGTTATAGGTGGTCCCAAAATTTAAACATATCTAATGACTTAACAAGAATGACAATCAATTCATGTTCAGTTCATCAATACAACTTTCTTTAATCTGTTTTTCATAACGTCTCCCCCTCTGTATTATCTGTATATAATTGAGTAGTTTTTTTATTCTATGTTATATATACTGATCTCTATTTCTTTAAAAATTTTCTTTTTGTTCAAAGTACTTTTCGTAATAGATACATTGGATTTATCTATAACTTTCCCAATTACTGCATTGTCACTTCTGCTGCTGAGAAATTTGAATTTCCCCTACTGTGAGACCAGTAAAGGATTATCTTATGTGACATTACATTAACATTTGGTCATTTATTGGACGCTTTTATCCAAAGCGACTTACAAGGTGAGCACAGGGTTAATCACAACATCCCTGGAGCAATGAGGGTTAAGGGCCTTGCTTAAGGACCCACATTGGTAACTTCAGTGGACCTGGGATTTGAACCCCCAACCTTCAGATTGATAGCCCAACGCCCTAAACCCAAATGATAAAATGACTAAGAATTCATACATTCATTCATTATCTGCCGCTTTATCCTCTATTAGGGTCGTGGGGGGGGGGGTTCCCCATGCCCATCCAGGGAAGAACGTTTTGGGCGCAGGGCAGATACACCTAGGACAGGGCGCCAATCCATCGCTGGGCACACACTCACACACACAGACACGCACACAAACACACTCTACATCGGGCAATTTGGAGAACTCAATTAACTTGATCCATGTTTTTGGACTGTGGGAGGAAACCGGAGAACCCGGAGGAAACCCATGCGTACACGGGGAGAACATGGAAACTCAGATGGGGATTCGAACTAGGAATCCCTAGTGCTGAGAGGCGAACGTGCTAACCACTAAGCCACTTTTGCTAAAATGACTAAGAATTAAAATAAAAAATTAGGTTTCGGAAAAGCATTTTGTGATAAATGTTTACCAGTGTTTCAGAAATATTACAATGCCAACCTCAAATACCTTGTTTTGTGGTTGGCTTTGTAATATTTCTGAAACACTGGTAAACATTTATCACCTTTTTTCCAAAAATCTAATTAATTAACTTATTGATATTTAAATTTCCTTATAAATTGATTAACAAAAAGTAAACTGTCAGCTTGACTGATAGCAAACACACCTATCTAAAATATTCAAACCTGAACGGATTTGATACAAAAACTGATTTGCGATACCAGTGGTTCTTAAACTGTGGTACACAAAGCACATTGTATGCCAGATAACAGAGATTATTTCCTAGTTTTGGTACTTTTCGTTTAATTTAACTTTTGCACTTATTGTTAATTTTTTTAGTTCTACTTTTGTATTTATAAACACAACTAATGAAGCATCTGTACAAACTAGTAATTCACAATAATAATAATAATTAAAAAAAAATAAAATAAATTAAATTAAGGCTGAAACTTCAACTTTCTTAGTTTCCTAAAAGAAACAGCCATGAACATCACACTGACCAATATAATCACAGTTCATAACATCAGAAACAAATAAAAGAAAAATGAGTATACACTGTAAACAGATTTAATATTTCTCAGCTGAGACTTTCCAAGATAACGTAATATGGATTTAGGATACAAGTGTGTCCATTTTTACAGAGTTGCCATGACGATAAGAGCACTTGAGGCTGAATAAAATGCCAGTGATCACTGGCAGCAAGAAACAAGCCACGGGCTTTCTCAGAAGCGGCCAATGCAACACCAGTCAACAGTCATGACTCATGAGCATCTGTAAACATACATTCATGTAAATTACAGAAATGATAAGATCTTTTTAAGCAGCTAACAGATTTTTTTCACATCAAATAATTTCACAACAATAAGCACATCAAATAAACCCAAAAGAATAGCACATTAAGTACGTTTACTTTTAGGTACTTTATGAACGGGTTTCTTTATGAAACAGGTAGATCGGGTCCTTAAATCTGATTGGCTGAGCCATTGGGTCCAGCTGTAACATTGACAACACACACCTCTGACCACTTTACAGTCAAATCATTGCGTGACATACAACAGATGGCAATATTTGATCAATCAAGATACCAGATTTTTGTTAGTCAGCAATTAGCATTCACTATAAAAACCAAACTAGATTGCATCGCAGAAGACCAGTTTATTAACATTTTTGCCTTCGCTGAACACATTTATGAATCACACCATGGTTTTATTTCATTATAATGTGTTTGTAACTGTATTACAAAAGCAATAAGACACTTGAGGTTGTGCATCCAAAATATATCTCAATTATTAATTATAAATAGTGCTTTTACAGATGGTGCACTAATAAATGACGTGTCAGCGCTTTAGATACAGCTTGCAGATCTTTCTCAGCAAGAAGATCTCACTGGAAAAAGTAGATCTCAGGCCAGAAAAGTGTGGACACAACTGCTCTATGGCATTTATTCTTTTTTATTATTGGTGTTGATTTACAAACTACACACAAACAGGTCGTCATTAAAACGTTTTGTCTGTTTTGATTGCATCCTTATGCGGTTTCGATGTTAGGGCATTTTTCTGCTAGTATTCCTATGAACAACTTGTTCCTTGTTTCCACTGAAGAACTCACAAAACTTCTTAAGAAGAGTCTTAGAAAAGAGTTTAGTGAATTTTAAGAGTATTTTCATGCATTCAAGTTTAGTTTAATATTACTATCAACAGTAATTATGCTTTTGCAGTTTTACACATTAAAAACTAAAGACTGTCACCAACCTGTTTGCAGATGTTAGCACAGACTATGAAATTCATTTTAAATGCATTTATACCAAGACAGAAGCACAAAGAGCTTACAGTGAAGCTGAGTTTTGGTCTGCATCATCAGATTGGAATGATAATGAGTACGCTGTGACAGTCACTAAGTCTGATGTGTCTGTTTAAGAAGGCCGAGGGAAAAACATTTATAACTGAGAATCCACCGCTTGCATTTTTAAGGCAACTGCACTACACAAGAACTTAAACTGTGACCGTTCTTCAGTGGAAACAAGGAACAAGTTGTTCATGGGAATACTAGCAGAAAACGAAAATCCAACATCGAAACCGCATAAGCATGCAATTAAAACAGGTGCGTTGCATTGACAGCCTGTGTTTGTAAATCCATTAAAGACATATTTGCATACCAAGGCTCATGATTAAAATATTTTATAACACCAATTAGTTCAAAACTAACCCCAATCCTATTACCAGAAATATATTAAATATATTAAACATAAGAGAAAACCACAACACTAATACTAATGCCCTGTTTACAAATTAAAAATTTAAATCTTATTCCAATAGATAGGTCATCGTGATCTACCAGGATTCAACTCTTTTTTTAAGCTTTAATGTTGAAACCTCTTAACAAACATCTTGTTCTGTTATATCATTGTGGAATCAGCATAAAAAGTCTTCAGGTTGCCATTAACACAGAACTTGCTCTTTTATTAAACACACTCCAGCAAAAAGCATGAACATGCCACACATTGCCCCTAAATGGCAACCCCCAGCACCAGCACCACCACCCGAACGAGCAAAACACACAGCACAAACATACAACAATCTCTGCGACCCGAGTTCCCCCAAACAGAACATGAACATTAATAAAAGCACAAAACATAGAACACATAGAACCCGGCTGCAAAGCATGCTGGGAAGTGGTAATAATAATAATAGTTGTTCGTAGTTATGGCAACAGTACACCAGTCAATTAAACTGACCCGCCCAATTTAGATCACATCTCATTTAAATAGGTTACATTCAAACTGCTTATAAAGATGGGAGGGTCACCTTTAAAAGCAGTTTGAATGTAACGTACATTTAAATCAGACATGATTGAGGCCCGGGGTGTGGCCGCGGGTCAGTTTTAGGAATAGAGAGAGAGAGAGAGAGACGGGGAGAGCACAGGTCACTTGCACGGGGATAGAGATTCAGAACGACTCACAGTGTGTGTGTGTGTGTGTGTGTGTGTGTAAGTGCTTATAAAAACTTATAATTACTGCTGTAGTAAAACATTTTTTTCTCAAATTTGTGGAGTGATCAGGGCGATCTACCAACATGCACTGTGCAATCGACCTATGACATACACCATGTATTATGGGCTCATATACATATCCAGGGTTTTGTTAAAATGTTATGCAGGGTTGCATCTCTGAGTTAAGATGTACATATTTCACCACCATGCATAATAGTAAGTATGGTGGATTTGTTTTTTTTCTATCTGTTGTGTGCTGCATTTGGTTTTTAACCAAAAATATTAACAAAAAATTCAGCTAACATGTTACTAAGCAATCACTACATACAAAGGAGTGTTCACTTGGAAGCCCAAAATGACATCATTGAGTATTAAAGTGAGGTCATTGAGACTTTAATGTGGTTTGATTTAACTTCCCCATCACTGTCTTCTTAGATTCTGTTCCATCTTTGGTTTGAGCTTTGATTTTAGCTTGCCATATACTATAACAATACACTACTTTTCGTTTACAGAAACTCAGAATTGACAGAATGCACAAGTCAAGCAAGCTCGGAAAATCAATGCTGTATTTCTACTGTAAAATCTCATCCGAAGACCCCGTCATCAGAACCTTTTTTGTTGGTATTAGTTTTAATATTTTCACTGAGTGCAAGGTAGGTAGTTATTTAGCAAGTTAAGTAACAACAAACACGTTACACAGTTATAACGGTTTGTAAGTGTGTGTGTGTGTGTGTGTGTGTTTTATCCCAATCAACCAGTTTGTACAAGCTCAGCATGTGGCTGTCACTGAGAGTTAATCAATATGTATCCTGTCCTCTGGCAGAGTTGTGTGTTCATGCCATTAAAAACATATTTGCATACCAGGGCTTATGGAGTGTTAAACAGTTTTAAACACTCACTAATTTAACACTAACCCCAATCTTATAACCAGAATATATTAAATATTTTAAATATAAGAGAAAACAGTAACACACACTAAGGCCCTATTTATGAATGAAAAGCTGCCTGCTTTTTATCACAGTGGCAGATTAAATGAGTGTGTGGTTAGCCATACAGCAACTAATAGTATTAAGAAATAAATGCATATAATGCAAAACCAAAGAAGTAATATAGGACCACCAAAATAATAGAACACCGTTACCATAGCACAAGTGTCAATACACAAAAATTTACTGATTGTCACCCATTGTACGCCATCATTACGGACCAAAGGCAGGCTGCTGTCACTGAGCTGCTCTACAGAACGACTGAGGAGATCTTTTGTTCCGAGGGCCATCAGTTTTGGGCCGGAAGAACAAATAAAACAATAGGACATTTAAAAACTGTCTATTGTATTTTGCACAGAACCACTTAGGTCTCCAACCATACGGGACCCTTTATTTTCACTTTATCTTAATTTTTAGTTTTGCTACTACTACACACTTGACACTTTATAATGGTAAATTGTATGTATATATATATATATATATATATATATATATATATATATATATGGCGGCACGATGGCTTAGTGGTTAGCACATTCGCCTGTCAGCGCTAGGGATTCCCGGTTCGAATCCCCATCTGGGTGGAGTTTCCATGTTCTCCCCGTGTCTGCGTGGGTCTCCTCCGGGTTCTCCGGTTTCCTCCCACAGTCCAAAAACATGGATCAAGTTAATTGATTTCTCAAAATTGCCCCATTTAGAGTGTGTCTGTGTGAGTGAGCGTGTGCCCAGCGATGGATTGGCGCCCTGTCCTGGGTCTATCTGCCCAGCGCCCGAGACGTTCTCCCCTGGATGGGCATGGGGAACCCCACCGCGACCCTAATAGAGGATAAGCGGGAGATAATGAATGAATGAATGAATATATATATCCATTTTTTATTACTTAGCTACTAAATTTCCTTCGGGATGAATAAAGTGTTATATCTATCTACTTGGATCACTTATGATTTAATAATCTTGTTTCTGCTGTTAGATCTTTATGAGCAAGTTGTAATGTGGCACTTGCAGATGAATCAAACTTTGGGGTTTTATAAATGTAGCTACCCTTTAAATCGCATTAACAAGCGAAGCCTTAAAACTGTGTAAAGATTTACCTACAAACATCTCTAATGAGCCGTTTGTCCGGCCGTGCCAATAGTCACAATAATGCACACCTCTAAGCACTTTACAATGCGTGATCTAAAAAATACATTATTTTAATTCATATAAAACTAGAAATACAGATATAAAAAGCAAGCTGATTGCTGATGGGCAATAAGCCTGTTGTTTACAAATTGTGTTATGTAATATGGCCACTATTTTTTTATTGTTCTAGAAATCGAAAAAAATAACTCCCCCAAGCCTTGGTCCTCACAAGGTTTGTGTGTACTGTATCTTCGCATTCGAGGTAATAGCATCGCATGTCTAACGTCCTTGAGGGGTCAAAAACAGAATTTTGTCAAGGTAATTACAAAACTACATAAAGATGTTCATGTTTAACTAGTCCATGAGCATCAGAGCCTTCCTACAGTGTGGTCTGTGTTCTAAATGCATTTACCATGCACACAATGCAGAGAGGACGTGTTAGTTCTACTGAGACCATAGTGTAATATGGAGTAGTGGATGCACAAAGAGAAGAGACAGCCCTAAGTAGGTAGGAATCATACAGCCTGCCAGGCAGCACATTATCATCCAGAAGAAGTGGGAAGGTTAATCCACAGAGAAAGTGTGAGAGGAATAGCAGAAAACAGAAAGAGAAAGAGAGTTCCAGACAGCTTCTCACTATAAATAGTAGGGGTGCGAATCTCTCAGAGTCTGGCGATTCGATTCGATATCTATTTTTGAGTTCACGATTCGATTCAGAATCGATTTTGCAGTTCAAATGGTCTTTAAATTTTGTTAAAATTATGTGATTGACAAGATGAAATGACAACGTAAACAAATATAACATTTTTTTAAAACATTACTTTCATATTCCTTCCTGTATCAAATCCTCTGGCATCATTTTATATTTATACCAAAAATATAATTGCGCTAAATTAAAATGAGCAGTGTTAGGTTTGTTTAGCTGCCCGGCTTTTCCTTACATAAAAAAACATCCATCAATGGAATAAAACAAATAATTCCAAATATATCAATATCAAAGTTTACCATAGTGCATTAGCCTTTAATCAAATTCTGTAATCGAATCGTATTTCCAAAGTACGTCGATTTAATTTTACACTCGTTGTAAACAGTTGCTAATATCAAGCTCTCTCTCTCTCTCTCTCTCTCTCTCTCTCTCTCTCTCTCTCTCTCTGTTCCTGAGTTTAAGAGCCTTTAACAACTACGGCGGGGGTGGGGGGGGGGGTGTCGAATCCCGCTCTCCCCCCGCTCCATGCATCCCCCTACCATGAACTGGCATGCTAGCAAACTACAATGGGAGCTGGTTAACAAGCTTGCTGTACGCTAGAGAGGGGGCGCCAAAAAATAAAACTTAAACGCAAAGAAAATTATGGAATTGATTAAATTGTCTTCCAACGCTATTGACACTATCTTCTCAATAAGAAGGAAGGTTTGCCCCCACCCGCTCATGCCTCCACGGCTTACTCTCCCAGTCTAGTAAGATGGGTCTGAGCGCCGCATTAAGTGGCAGCTGGCTGTGCTTAAGATGTTTGGGTTTTTTTGAGTTCCCAAACTGTGCTTTAGGATTATAGTTTGGGGCTGTCCCAATCTGGAAATCCCAATATCCATCCATTATCTTCCACTTAACACAAATCTTCTCCAGAGCTCCAGAACCTTACTTAAACCTTGACATATACTTATTTTCCTCACTGTATGTACCATGTGGAATGATTTTAAAGTTTAGCAGCAGATTTTGTTAAGTAGTATGAGAGTGCATACTCACTCGGGTGTCTGAATTTAGATTTGAGTCCTTGTGGGTGTGCATATAGTGAGGAACTAAACTCTAACTAGTGGTTTTGTCATGTACAGCTGTTTAATGATGGGCCGTAAAGGTATTATTTATAAAGAACAGAGAGTTCAGTATAACATGTCTGTACATGTGATGTTATGCTTCAACATGTGGCTTTGATTTCACTTTATTTTGCTGCTCAGAGTGGTGCAACGACCCTGTTTGTTTCAGTGCATTTGCAACTGTCAGTCACTTTAATCTTAGTTTTAAATCTTTGAGTCTCACTGTTAAGATAAAAAAAAAACTAGATAGTAAAAATTGTTGACTTCTTGATAGAATTACAAGTATCCCAATCTTATTATTATTTTAGTGATAATTATTATTATTTATTCATTCATTATCTCCCGCTTATCCTCTATTAGGGTCGCGGTGGGGTTCCCCATGCCCATCCAGGGGAGAACGTCTCAGGCGCTGGGCAGATAGACCCAGGACAGGGCGCCAATCCATCGCTGGGCACACACTCACTCACACAGACACACTCTAAATGGGGCAATTTGAAGAATTCAATTAACTTGATCCATGTTTTTGGACTGTGGGAGGAAACCGGAGAACCCGGAGGAAACCCACGCAGACACGGGGAGAACATGGAAACTCCACCCAGATGGGGATTCGAACCGGGAATCCCTAGTGCTGAGAGGCGAACGTGCTAACCACTAAGCCACGCCCAATTATTATTATTAATATTATTAATATTATTAATAATACAATAATAATTATAATAATAACAATAACAACAATAATAATAAATAAAAATAATAAACAATATTACTACTATTAGTAGTAGTAGTAGTAGGATATAATTTAAAATAATATAAACATTTATAATACTACTAATTATAATAATGATGGGGATGATGACAATTAATAATAAAAATAGCAATAATAACAAAAATAAAATCAATAACACTAATAAACGTCATCATAATCATAAGTGGTTTATAAATGAATATATATATATATATATATATATATATATATATATATATAATTATTATTCATATTATTACAAATAATATACTACTACTACTTGTACTACTAATATTATTATTAACAACAGCAACAACATTAATAATAACAATAATAATAATAATAATAATGTTAAGCACTATAATATTTATATTATTACAAATAATATACTAATATTATTATTACTACTACTGATTATGATGATGATAATATTAATAATTATTATTATTGTTATTATTGTTGCATACACAAAACAGTGGTGTTCTGGACTGTGCATTACATCACATCATCCTGTTAAAGTTTGTGTTTCCCTTATTATTATTATAACTATAACTGTTAATAACTGTTATGCTTATTAATGGAAAGCAATAGAAAACTTCCAAAAGCAGCAAAATCCAGCTACGGCTTAACTAATATTTGTTAATGAAGTTGTTTCTTGTTGCCATCATGCCATTCCCTTGGTTTTATTGCAGTATAGGTTTGCCTGGCAGCAAAAGGGAAACAACCATCAAACAACATTTACTGCACAGGAAATTGTCAAGATGCTTAACTGCTTATCTTTTCCTGTCTGGTGGATGTGGCGGCACGTGTTCCAGTGTGTGTGAAAGTTGTTATCCCAACTACAGTAATCAAACACATAAGGAGATAAGATACGGAGGCCTGATACTACTGACTCTACTAGTTAAGAGTCCATGGTCCACCTCCTCCAGAGATGATGATAAATTAAACTATTTTTAAATTTTATTTTATTATAGTGTTTTTATAACAGTTTTATATGCAATTTATAAAACTGCACAAAGCGGCGGTTTGTTGCACCTCTTTCCTGTGATTTATTCCCAATAATGCCCACTCTCATGTGCGTTGATGGTTTATTGTTTATTAGTTCTAGGTGTGGGGTGTGGGTGATATTTATTCAGTATGTGTTAAATTAGCAAAACTGTTACATGCCCCACGTGGCTGGACATGGATGGATAGTTTGGAGTGGATGGTTAAAGCTTAGATATGCGAGTGGGCTGTGTGATTTCAGTCGTCTAGACAGGTGTCTCACAGCCAGAAGTAATGAGCTTCCTAACAGCAGGGGTTTATAATGTGCTGTGTAGCATTTTATATGCACAGTCAATCCCCTGGTGTTCTGACAAATGGGCATCTTCAAGCTGTTTATAACACTGTGTTAATGAACATGGTCCTGTGTCACACCTGAGCTTCCACACTTTGATATACAAATTTTGAGCTCCGACATGAAACATTGCTTTGATATATGTATGTACTGTGTCTCCTACAGCATCACATTCACATTTTCTTCAGGAAATGCATCTCTCTAGTTTATTTATATAGTACATTGTCACAAAGTAGCCTCACAGTGTTAGGAACCTGAACCCCCAAAGAGCAAGCTGAAGCAATGGTGGCATTAACAGTGTAGGACAAGCTATATGAACAAAAGCATCGGGACACCTCATATGGGGAAGGCCTTATTACATAATTATTACTACATGCAAAGGCAAGGCCTGTGACGGTGAGGTTGGGTGAGATTCAAGTTCAAAGCAGCTTCTCAGCTTCTATCTGACTCCCAGGACCGGGCACCAATCTATCGCTGGGCAAACTCACTCACACAGACACACACAAACACACTCTATATGGGGCATTTTGGAATATTTAATTGACCTTGATCCATGTTTTTGGACTGTGGGAAGAACCCAGAGAACCTGGAGGAAACCCACACGGACACGGAGAACATAGAAACGTTGGGATTCAAGACTGAGAGGCGAACATGCTAACCACTAAGCCACCGTGCCGCCTCTTATGAACAATATATTATGAAAAAACACTTCAGAAAGCCTCATATTACAATTTTTCATATCAGTCAGCAACACTGCATCATCATCAGTCGTTTCCTTCATCAGACTGGAGTTTTCAGTTATCTTCCTCTAGTCATTATACACAACCTTATCTAAATCCTTTTCTAATGAGGATCCAATCTGTCTGTCTTTTGGATTGCATCAATGTTTGGCCCCATGGATCTTTGTATGCGTGCTGTTGCTACACTTAAAGACAATGAATGGTTACTTTTTAAAGCAATGATAACCCAGCACAGATAAACATTTAGGTTACAGGCTTAATGACCACATTTAATAACCGGGGTAAAACAAGGTCAAGAAGAATGAAATCAGATAAGAGGATTCCTGATGTTTTACAGCATGCCTGTATCAGACTCGTGAGCTTATCCCTGCTTTGAAGTGAGTGCTGATGACTTTGCATGTGGCGATGCATGGAGGTCATGATGCACGGCACTAAAAAAACGTGACTGGGCACAGAGTGTGGGACAGAGAGAGAGAGAGAGA
>JAFMOD010000047.1:325392-346732 GCA_019802435.1 Corydoras maculifer | reverse complement strand
GACTGTGGGAGGAAACCGGAGAACCCGGAGGAAACCCACGCAGACACGGGGAGAACATGGAAACTCCACCCAGATGGGGATTCAAACCGGGAATCCCTAGTGCTGAGAGGCGAACGTGCTAACCACTAAGCCACCGTGCCGCCCTTACTTGCATCATCTTTTTTTTATAAAATAGTATTTCGGTTTTACATTAAATAAATAAAAATAAATAACTAACCGTGCATTGTTCCTGCTACTTTCAGCTACTTTTCTGTTCAACTTACGTGTCACAATAATCACGTAATAATCACAATAATAGTTTCATCATAATCTTTTCTCAGACAATAATAATTCCATTAATAACTGTAATCTCATCCCTACTACCAAGCAAACATTTATGAGAAACATGAAGCAAAGAAAATTTATTCTTCAGTCCGAACCACATTTCTCATCTACATTCATTTATGAAACGTCATATTAAGTTGCCCCACCTTCAGCTCCTCTGGGAAGACATTTTTTAAGATTCTTTAAGATGTTTCTGCGGCACGGTGGCTTAGTGGTCAGCACGTTCGCCTCTCAGCGCTAGGGATTCCCGGGTTCGAATCCCTATCTGGGTGGAGTTTCCATGTTCTCCCCGTGTCTGTGTGGGTTTCCTCCGGGTTCTCCGCTTTCCTCCCACAGTCCAAAAACATGGATCAAGTTAATTGAATTTTCAAAATTGCCCCCTATAGAGTGTGTCTGTGTGAGTGAGTGTGTGCCCAGCGATGGATTGGCACCCTGTCCTGGGTCTATCTGCCCAGCGCCCGAGACGTTCTCCCCTGGATGGGCATGGGGAACCCCACCGCGACCCTAATAGAGGATAAGCGGGAGATAATGAATGAATGAATAAGATGTTTCTGATTAAATGCATCACAGCATGCATTTGTCAGAGGTCGGATGTTGATTTCAGACGAAGTGGGGTTGAGATGGGAGCTCGGTGTGCGCCAGTCAACACCAACCACACTCACCCAGACATGCATTTAAGGTGCACTGGGGCAGAAAAGGGCCTTCCCCCAACTGTTTTCTTATGATGGAAACAATACATTTGCCAAAAATGCATGGCTCAGTGCTTTTTATACACCTGTGGCAAAACGTCTGAAGACTTAAATTACTTTTAAATCCCTTCATTTTCTTTATTTGTTTCGCATGCCATTGCGAAGAAGATACCTTTCTATAGAACATGTCTGTTAAAAACTAAATTTAAACGCAGAAACATTTTTGTATGAGTCACATTTCCAATCACACAGCCACTTCATGACTAATGGCAACACAGGCAAGTTAGACAATCCAGCTTTTCATATTTATTTTTCTTTAAATGTTCTGAACTCATCATGTTCTGTTCCACCCCTTTATTCTGAACACATGCAGCAGATGATCTGCAGCAATGGAAAATCTTCCCTCCCCCCCCCCTCCTTTGTTTTCCATAAAGGCCACAGTCAAGCCAGTCATTCAAGTTCACACACATTATGCTTTTTGTGTTCTTTGTTGAGACACTCTGAGGCAGGAAGGCAGTGAGGATGAGCAGAAAGCAAGGGAATGAGTGAATAGGAGAAGGAGAAGACCCGTTAGCCCAGAGGGGTCAGGCCGGGCAATATCAACATGAGAGGCAGCAGGAACACGTGCACGCTTATCCAAATGCTGCCGAGTCAGACTGGATTATCTCTCTCCGAAGATCAAAGCCTCTTCCACAACGCTGAAATTTCAATCACCCAAAAGTTTAAAATCGAGCCGTCGAGAGCATTTAAATATCCTAAAAAAAGAAAGAAAGAAAAAAAACTTCGGCAGTCGGGAGTTCTCAGGAGGAGACAAACTCCATGCAGAAGCAGCGAGATTTTATCAGAGCACTAAACAAACCTCTCAGAGCAGAGTCCATGCCCCACTTTTTACAACTATTGCTAAAGTTAGTAAAAATAAGAATGACAGACATGACAGGGGGTTTGCTGAGTGTAGCAACTATTATCCCCTTCCCCCAATAGTTCAACTGACTCACCGAGTTGTCCCGCCCTCTTCAGTTACTTAATCCATAATAAACAAGCTCCCTGGGTGGCACACCAACCCCTCTCTATATGCTTTTGCTTCTCTCACTGGATTCACAGTCCCTGAAAGGACAGATAAAAAGCCTAATTACACCCATACGGCCCAGCGGGTGCCAAAACAACACCCAAAATAACAGAAGCACCACAGGGAACAGCACAGAGATCCACTTACTCTGAAAAAGACGAGCACACACAAGATGAATCTCCTAACTTAATGTCCAAACTTGTGATGCTCACACTGTGTGAAGCGTTTAATCATGAGAAGTCGACTCGCTGCGTTATAGCAGTCAGCGTTAGGCTGTGGTAAATATGGAGATTTCCCAGGATGTCTGCAAAGGACCCATCACTGCCCAAATAAATCCAGAGCCTCTGATCAAAAATGAACCAAAAGAATAATTCAGGACCTCTAAAAAAGCACAACACAAGTCAAGTGTCAATCTTAATAAGAGAAAACAAACCATCCAAAAGACTTGGACGGCATTATGGGCTTTTTACCAACACTTACGGCTACAGTGAAACCGTCACAGTGGCAAAGTATCTCCAACTAAAACTTTAAGCATAAAAAAGTCACCAAACAGCAGCAATGCAGCAGGTTAAAATAGCTGGTGTTTGAAACATTCCTAGAAAACCATCTGAATCTGAGATAGTTTAAATTAGAAAACTTAGTTTTTAGACTGCAGCACCCTGTGCCATCTCCTGATTTAGCTCAAAGATAAAAAATAAATAATACATTTGAGGGATTTGCGGTTTGAAGGAAGTTATAACTACAAAAAAGGTACTATTAAAGAGTTCTGAAACTTTAATAGTTATTACCTCAAAACACTTTTTTTCCAATTTACTACCTACTGCCCAAGTATGCCATTCCACAGATTTAAATAGAATTAAGTGACTTATGGTAGGCGGCACGGTGGCTTAGTGGTTAGCACGTTCGCCTCTCAGCGCTAGGGATTCCTGGTTCGAATCCCCATCTGGGTGGAGTTTCCATGTTCTCCCCGTGTCTGCGTGGGTTTCCTCCGGGTTCTCCGGTTTCCTCCCACAGTCCAAAAACATGGATCAAGTTAATTGAAATCTCAAAATTGCCCCCTATAGAGTGTGTCTGTGTGAGTGAGTGTGTGCCCAGCGATGGATTGGCACCCCGTCCTGGGTCTATCTGCCCAGCGCCCGAGACGTTCTCCCCTGGATGGGCATGGGGAACCCCACCGCGACCCTAATAGAGGATAAGCGGGAGATAATGAATGAATGAATGAATGAATGAATGAATGAATAAGTGACTTATGTGGCCAGGGTGCACAAGGCTATCAGAACCAAACCTGAAAACCTAGATTGCATTACCTAAAGGGACAGCAATGTGTGTGTGTGTGTGTTAATTAATGTATTTATTCTTTATTAGTAGAAGTGTATAAATAATATTAAGTGGCATTTTTCAACCCACGAAAACAGGAATTTCAAAAAAATAAAATACTGAAATAATGATTCATAATAATGATTTGTTTAGATAATAAGAATTATTAACAAATTAACAGCCACAACTTGTTTTTGTTTCTCGCATTTGTTTCTGTTGACAGTCTTCTACTTAAAGCTTCGGTTGTAAAACGCTGCTGTTGCAAAATGACCATAACAATAACAGTTAACAGGATTATTTCCGATTGTAATCACAACAGCAAAATCAGGTTAATAATACAAAGTCCGCAGGTATATACAATGTATCCCCAATCTTCAAAAGTACAAGTATTCTTAAGTGTACTTGTCTATTTTAATAATCAAAAACGTTTACATAAATGGTATTTATTCTATTCCAAATAAAGAGCCGAAATTCTCAGCTGTTCATAAGGGTCCTTGAGACTCTGCAGTAACAGGTGCCTCCACAGACACTCAGTTGCTCTTTCCTAAATTAGTCCACACCAACTGTAGAACAGTGAAGGCAATTCCAAGATGTTAGCATTTTGAAAAGCAAGCATTTTTACACTTCACTATGTAACACAGATCCTAAGGTAATCATTTCCTTTCCTGTAAATAAATAATAATTAATATACAAAAATGGCGCTGGGGATTCCCGGTTCCCCAATCTGGATGGAGTTTCCATGTTCTCCCTCTTTCCTCCGGCTTCATGTTTCTCATAAATGTTTGCTTGGTAGTAGGGATGAGATTACAGATATTAATGGAATTATTATTGTCTGAGAAAAGATCATGATGAAACTATTATTGTGATTATTACGTGATTATTGTGACACGTAAGTTGAACAGAAAAGTAGCTGAAAGTAGCAGGAACAATGCACGGTTAGTTATTTATTTTTATTTATTTAATGTAAACCCGAATTACTATGTTATAAAAAAAAGATGATGCAAGTAAGGGCGGCACGGTGGCTTAGTGGTTAGCACGTTCGCCTCTCAGCGCTAGGGATTCCCGGTTCGAATCCCCATCTGGGTGGAGTTTCCATGACCTCCCCGTGTCTGCGTGGGTTTCCTCCGGGTTCTCCGGTTTCCTCCCACAGTCCAAAAACATGGATCAAGGTAAATTGAAGGCTTCAAATTGCCCCATATAGAGTGTGTTTGTGTCTGTGAGAGTGAGTGTGTGCCCAGCGATGGATTGGCGCCCTGTCCTGGGTCTATCTGTTAAGCGCACAAAACGTTCTCCCCTGGATGGGCATGGGGAACCCCCTGCGACCCTAGTGGAGGGAGGGAGGACGTGACATACGTTACATTATTTTCCCGATGTTTTTAATCAAATGCATTTGGTCACTAGATGGCATTATTTGATTGTAAGAGAAACAAGAAAACCTGTTACCCAGCAATCAGTTTTCACTTTAAAAAACAGACTAGATTACAAGCCAGAAGACAAGTTTATTAACGATTTTGTTTTCAAGAACTGCATTTATGAATCAACCCTTATTTTGTATTATAGTGTTTGTAACAGTTTTATAAAAGCAATAGGTCACAAAAGGTTGTGCATTATTGTGAATAAATCACGGAAAAGATGTTTAACTGTAATCCGCTTCGCATCGTGCTAAAAAATACCGCTTTTCCTGTGATTTATTCACAATAATGCATACACTCTCGTGCATTATGGCTTTATTATAAAACAGGTGATTCAGGTCCTCAACTCTGATAGTTTCTTGTTTGTCCAGCCGTGACATTATTGACAGTAATGCACATCTCTGACCATTTCAAATTCGCACCAATGCACCAGCTCATTTTTATAAATATTGTAAATAAGAGAAATGGTGTCTGTAACTGGCCACTGAGATGAATCATCTCTGCATCCTTACTCGACTAAATGATGAAGCTGGAGTAACATTCTCACCAGCACCGAACAACAAAACCTAAAGGCATCAAAGCAAACTGTTTCAGCTCACCAGCAAAGAAATGTGAGGATGTGGCCAAAAGATTATTTAAAATCATGTACAATTAATGGAAAATACACAGATAAGTGTTTTTCCCAATGAGAACCTAATCCAGTATCCTGTTACTCAGCAATAAACGTTCACATAAAAAAAAAAAATGACTACATTATGTCACGAAGAACCAGTTAAGTAATAAGATCAGATTTGATATGTTCATGGCACAATTAAACTCTAACTTTCAATTAAAATTGAATTCCAATTCAATTTTTGATGTCAGGATTCAATTCAGAAATAATTTTTTTTAGTTCAAACGGTCTATAAATTTTAATAAATTTTTAATTATGTGATTGACAAGATGAAACGACAATGTAAACGAATATAACATTTATTTAAAACAATACTTTAAGGTTCCTTACTAGTTAATAGTATTGTGCATAAAATCTGTAATTAAAATCACCAGTATTAGGTTATTTTAGCTGCCTGGCTTTTTCTTAAATAAAAAAAATAAATAAACAAATAATTCAAATTATATTAATACAAAAGTTTACCATAGTGCATTAGTCTTTAAACAAAAATAAAATAAACTTTATAGTCATAGTGCATTTATATTTTGCAAATCTTTAAAACTTAACGTTTACTTACATACTTCAGTCTCTAACTATATTGCACCAACATTTGCTACATTTTCAAAACTGAACCTTAAATATATGAAATATTTTTCAAATTTTCTACTTCTTTTAGCTCAGGGAGATGTCGCGCCAATGGACTCGCGCATCTGTCGTATTTCCAAAGTACCTCAATTTCATTTCACACTCCTTGCAAACAGTTGTGCTCATGTCAAGCTCTCTCTTTCCCAGGACATTGTAGAATCCAAATTGTGCCCAAACACTGGCTTTAAATGACGACGTAGCGTCGAAGAATCACGCCCTCCCCCTGCTTAATGTTAGTGAACTCCATTCAGACAACATGAGCTGGCTAACAGGCTTGCTGTACGGTGGCCGAGTGAATATGTAACGCGATATGCAGTATGCTCAGGAGTTAAAGCAGCAAAAAACAAAACTTAAACGCATTTTAAAATCGATTTTTGGGCATTTTGAATTGATTCAGAATTGCCAGGACTAGGAATTGCGATCCTTCGAAGAATCTATCTTTTCAGCACCCATATTAGTCAGTCAATTTTTTTTTAGAATGTTGAACCTCTTAGTGAAAGGGTTTAAAGACAGTTGTACAATATAATATAAATTATGAATAATCAATAATCAATATGAATAATCAATTGTTTTCATTCGAAAAACATTTTAATATCAAGTTCATATTTAATGTTTAACGCAACAAGTTCCCTTGGCGTCTACCACATGTTTTCTCTCTGCTCAGACACCACCAGAACAATGCTGCATTATGCAGGCACTGTTTGTGTGGATTGTGTGTAGGAAGCAACAGCTGTGTTTGAACAAACAGCTGCGTCTCCTCACTGACCCTTCCCTCTCCCCAACACTCACTCCTGCCATCACACGTATCAGACTCGTCAGGGTTGCAAGAGAAATTCATACAGCCTCCTTTTTCACAAAGACTTCTTTCAGGCTCACCAGGATTTTATTTATCATGATTGCAAGCCAGTTTTACTAATAATGCCACGATTCCACCCTTTATTTAAAACCCACTTTAGTTCCTTGTCCTCTGCTTTGTTGTCCCCTGTTGTATGCAAAGTCCGAATCAAAAAGGCAATAAAACATCTTGGATAATGAGAACAAACAGGAAAAATAGTCACCAATTCTCAAGGTAGTCTTGGATGCACTAACAAATTTAGTGCTGCTGAATCCCCAAGAGGGCTCAAGAGGGGAAAAGTCAATACATAAAGGGCAGGATAGTTTATACAGTGACAGAGTTATTCATTATTTTAGTGACCTTCTTTCTTTTTAACATGCCCTTCTGCACAACAGGCATAGATATTAATGACAGATGAGATCAAATTCAGCTAATAACTCAGGATTAAGCAGGAATGATGAAAATAACCTTAATTATATAAAGGTGCTGTAGGTTGTGTATTATTTTGAAATCACGGAAAAAAGAGGTGTAATGGCTCTTAGCTAAGCTAAGATCTTAGCTAATCGGGCCTATCCCATGATTTACTTACATGTTCTCTCAATTCCGTTCCTTAAATCTGATTGGCTGAGCCATTTGTCCAGCCACGACATTGCTGATAATGAAAGTAATTCAAGTTCAAGTAATTTATTTCTATAGCGCTTTTTACAATAGCACATTGTCAGAAAGCAGTTTTGCAGTGTGTTAAGCCTTTGAATCCCCAAAGAGCAAGCCAATGTGATAATGGCAAGAAAAAAACTCCCTGTTATGTTGTTATCTTAAGGAAGAAACTTTGGGAGGACCAAGACTGAGTGGGGGACACATCCTCCTTGAGCGGCCGGGCAGCATCAACAGTGTAGGACAGCTATGTGTGATGATCAGGTGACCCGTATTTAACAATTAAAAACTCTATAAGTCCACTGAGGGCGTCCTGCAGGACTGCCAGTACAATTAAAAATGGGAAGCACTCACCTCTGCAGACTGCTTCCCATTCATACCAATGTGTGAAATAAAATACAGTATTTTAAATGATGTACCTTAGATGGAAATACAGATCAAAGTAATAATAAGAAGCCTTTTCATGATAAGCGCTAAACCGGTACACCAGTTAAAATATTTTGGTTTCAATAAACGTTATTTCTGAATCAAACCTTTCCTGACACCTCTTTCCCGTGAACTATTTACAAAAAATATACAACATTAGGTGCCTTACTTCTTTAATAAATTAAAGCATTTTTATAATTATATAAAATATAATAGTGTACTACAATAACAGACTCCTTGGTGTCTTCTAAAGTACAAGCTGCAACTCAGAATGAAAACATTTTATAATACTTACATTTTGGAATCAATTTATAGATTAATTTGGTCTAAAAGCGTTAAAAGTAACCATAGAAACATGGACATGGTGCACATGGATGTATCATTTACATCTTAAATATACTTAAAGAGTTATTTAAGGGTCTGGGGAATAATAACAGTCATCCTCTCAAGCTTATTTTGGTAGAAACATCCTTCGGGGCATTCAACTTTGTATAAGGATCTCTGCTTAATAGTCTCAGTAGGGATTACTGTAGATAAGATACATCACATTTATATTTCACAGTGGAAAAGTAGGAGCCGGATCTCTGTTTTTTGTATGAACTTCACACTATGATTTGAAATCTGCTTGTTAATTATGAATGCAGCTTTTTGGCAAATGTCATCATATACTGTATCGACCATTTAGATTATAAATATGTTTATTTATGTAATTATTGAAAAAATGCTATAAGATATAACAGCTTCATATGTTCATGTTTAACTGTAGAAAGGTACAAATATTATAAAAACTGAATATGTTGTATAAATAATATTATTATAATTACATTTGATCATAGGCTGATTGTAGGTACAAGACGGGCTGGTTTGACTATCAGTTTTGTTTTTCTAAATGGCCACTTAATTATATACACTGTTTCATACACTGTTGCTGACTGGTAAACTCAGGTAAATCACTTAAAATGCACAGATCACTGACCATTGTCTCTTGAATCCGTTTTAAACACAAAGCTGGAAATAAGGCAGGATTATTAAAGTGTTCCCAGTATTCGTCCAATGTGTCAATTCAGAAGTTGCTTCTAAACTCATTTGTGTAAAACTATTTATTAAAACATTAAAATACTGGTTTTAAAGTGGGAGGCAGGCAAAACATTTGGCATGCAAAACATGAGCCTAACGACAGAGCAATGAGGCCAAAACAGCCAAAATCATCTGGAGTGTTACCAAGATACATGTTTGTTATTTGGCATAATTTATTTTGAAGCACACTTCCAAAAGTCTTATTGACACCTGATATTGAAAGAGTTCTGCCTACCAGCTGGCAAGTCCCATGTCCAAACCCACTCAATTCATAATGAGCGTAATTTACACTACTGCTTGTCTTTTAAACAAGTGTAAAACATTTAATTGCTTAGATCAGTACAGTCCAGGTAGAGGCAATTTCGTCAGGTCCAGACGGTCATAATTTCTAACTTATGATTTAGTCCACATCCTGTATATCAGGTGAGTCCACACATTTCTGACCCAAGATCTACTTTTTCCAGTGGACAGGTCATCGTGATCTACCAGGATTCATCTTCTATATAAAGCTTTAATGTTGAAACCTGTTTGCACTCATCACGTTAATATTGTGGAATCAGCATCAGCAGGCTTTGGGTTGCCATTTTCACACAAGTTGCTCTTTTATAAAACAGTCCAGCAAATAAGATGTAGAGAACTTGGTTTTAGAACAGCCTTTAGCTCAAGGACATGACACACGTTTCCCCTAAATGGCAACCCCCCACCACCACCCAAACGAGCAAACACACACAGCACACAGCACAAACGTACAACAATGCCTGCAACCCACATTTCCCCCAAACAGAACATGAAAAAAAAACATAAAACATAGAACACATACAACCTGGATGAAAATGCTGGGAAGGGGTAATATTAATAATAATAATTGGTGGCTTAGTGGTTAGCACGTTTGCCTCTCAGCGCTAGGGATTCCCGGTTCGAATCCCCATCTGGGTGGAGTTCTCCCCGTGTCTGCGTGGGTTTCCTCCGGGTTCTCCGGTTTCCTCCGGTTTCCTCCCACAGTCCAAAAACATGGATCAAGTCAATTGAATTCTCCAAATTGCCCCATATAGAGTGTGTCTGTGTGAGTGAGTGTGTGCCCAGCAATGGATTGGCGCCCTGTCCTGGGTCTATCTGCCCAGCGCCCGAGACATTCTCCTCTGGATGGGAATGGGGAACCCCCACCGCGACCCTAATAGAGGATAATGAATGAATGAATGAATAATTGGTCGTAGTTATGATAACAGTACGCCAGTAAATTACATTGACCCGCTCGCCTTTACTTATGAGCAGTTTGAATGTAACGTTCATTTAAATGAGATGTGATAGAGGCACGGGGGTGTGGCCGCGCCAGAGTCACATGCTGCATTGTGTCAATCAAACTATGGTTATTACATAAATGCTGTCGACAATCCCAATGACAATGACATTGACGCACTGGGTGCCATTCATCGCAGTAAATAAGTCATAAGTGTTATTTCTCAATTCAACTCTTGATAAAAGAAGAAAAGCTGTTGGAATTAAGGAATCAGGAGTCAAGAATCAGAGAGAGAATGGCCACATATATTTGCTTTGCCAGAAGATTGCAGTTGAGAAGACAGAGCTTGAGTATAGCTAAGAACAGATTTCCCTATACAATGTTTTAATTCAGGCCCAGGTCTGAACAGATCATGTACGTCTCCGTTTATATCCATCGATATAAAATCACAGAAAACATAAAATTTTCTCAAAATGTGACTAGCAGTGTTTTTTTAAACACTGGTTTTGGAGAAACAGTCTGGACTAGTATTGACTACCAGTTATAAGAATCAGTATACTTTATTGATCCCATGGGGGAAATTGCACGTTACAGTTGCTGAAGTTAAATACTCTGGTTTTTACTTAAATGCTGTCGACATGTCGACAATCCCAATAAAGCAGACAGCCTCTAATTATACACCCAAATTTATTAACATTGACTACAGGGTATTTAAAAGTTCCCGTTACAAATCAATTCTGCAATCTGCAATTTAACCATCAGTAATCACGGCATGTGCGAGAAATAGAGTAGCACAGATTGACAGCAGGTACAGACAGCTTGACAGTCTCCATGATGTCAGTGATTAAGCTGGTACAGTGAGTAGCAGGAAGAGCAATGAGCATAAGCCAGCATGAGGAAACTCTAGAAGAACATCACTGAAGCCATCATGACAAATACCAGCCAAGGTCACTCTGCTCAGCACAGATCCGGGAAATGGACACAAGCCTTAGTCTGTTAGTAAATGCTGAAACTGCAGCGGTTAGTTTAGCTTCAATTATTCATTCAGCAGTTAAATAACGTTGTCATAAGACAAAAGATAAAGCACACTGTAGTTCAATGAAGGAATTAATCTCTTAATTAGCTAGGAATTGACTATAGTTACTATTTATTTTGTGCATCCCTTCTGTTTTGTTGGTTTGTGTCTGTGCTTGTGTGTGAGAGAGTTTGATTGTAAACTCTTTAGGATGTTTTAATTTAATTGGCACTGTTTGTCTGTATACATGCACATAAACACAAACACACATATATATATTCATTCATTCATTCATTCATTATCTCCCACTTAATCCTCTATTAGGGTCGGGGTGGGGTTCCCCATTCCCATCCAGGGGAGAACGTTTCGAGCGCTGGGCAGATAGACCCAGGACAGGGTGCCAATCCATTGCTGGGCACACACTCACTCACACAGACACACTCTATATGGGGCAATTTGGAGAATTCAATTAACTTGATTCATGTTTTTGGACTGTGGGAGGAAACCGGAGAACCCGGAGGAAACCCACGCAGACAACATGGAAACTCCACCCAGATGGGGATTCGAACCAGGAATCCCTAGCGCTGAGAGGCGAATGTGCTAACCACTAAGCCACCCTATATATATATATATATATATATACACACATACATACATACTTTTGCTTAGCCAGAAGACTGCAGTTGAGAAGACAGAGCTTGAGTATAGATAAGGACAGATTTCCCTATACAACGTTTCAATATTAGGCCAAGGTCTGAACAGATCATGTACGTCTCCGTTTATATCCATCAATTTTAAAATCACAGAAAACTTCTAATTTTCTCAAAATTTTCCATTTTGGAAGAAGGTCCTGTGGACTGATGAAACAAAGATTGAGTTGTTTGGTCATACAAAAAGGCGTTATGCATGGCATCAAAAAAAAACACAGCATTCCAAGAAAAACACTTGCTACCCACTATAAAATGTGGTGGAGGTTCCATCATGCTTTGGGGCTGTGTGGCCAATGTCGGCACCGGGAATCTTGTTAAAGGGTCTCATGAATTCGACTCAGTATCAGCAGATTCTTGAGAATATTGTTCAAGAATCAGTGACGAAGTTGAAGTTACGCCGGGGATGGATTTTTCAGCAAGACAATGATCCAAAACACCGCTCCAAATCGACTCAGGCATTCATGCAGAGGAACAATTACAATGTTCTGGAATGGCCATCCCAGTCCCCAGACCTGAATATCATTGAACATCTGTGGGAGGATTTGAAGCAGGCTGTCCATGCTCGGCGACCATCAAACTTAGCTGAACTGGAATTGTTTTGTAAAGAGGAATGGTCGAAAATACCTTCATCCAGGATCCAGGAACTGATTAAAAGCTACAGGAAGCGACTAGAGGCTGTTATTTTTGCAAAAGGAGGATCTACTAAATATTATTGTGATTTTTCTGTTGAGGTGCCCATACTTTTGCACCTGTCAAATTTTGGTTGAATGCATATTGCACATTTGTCAGTACAATGAACCTCAGTTCAATCCTGAAATATTACTGTGTCCATCAGTTATTAGATATATCAAACTGAAATAGCTGTTTAGAACTAAAAATAATTAAGATTAATAGGGGCGCCCAAGGGCGGCACGGTGGCTTAGTGGTTAGCACGTTCGCCTCTCAGTGCTAGGGATTCCCGGTTCGAATCCCCATCTGGGTGGAGTTTCCATGTTCTCCCCGTGTCTGCGTGGGTTTCCTCCGGGTTCTCCGGTTTCCTCCCACAGCCCAAAAACATGGATCAAGTTAATTGAATTCTAAAAAATTGCCCCGTTTAGAGTGTGTGTGTGTGAGTGAGTGTGTGCCCAGCGATGGATTGGCGCCCTGTCCTGGGTCTATCTGCCCAGCGCCCGAGACGTTCTCCCCTGGATGGGCATGGGGAACCCCACCGCGACCCTAATAGAGGATAAGCGGGAGATAATGAATGAATGAATGAATGAAGGGGCGCCCAAACTTTTGCATATGACTGTACACTAGCGAGCTGTGAATACACTAGTGTAAGACCGGAGGACAGAGACAACACCAAAAAAAAATAAGGGAGCTCAAAAGAGAATGCGAAGGTGAAGTTAAATCTAATTTAAAGCTGAAAGAAAAATACAGGGCTTCACAAGGACAATCCAAGTTCATATCTCCATATGGCTATCAGCAGCAGGAAGGAGGGTGAGGCTCAGGGGAGATTGGGGTGACCTGCCCATAGGCTAATGCAGAACAGAGAGACAGTCACAAAGCAGCAGCATCTATAAACCAAACAACTGAATTAATACTATACAGGACACATTTGGAAAGCTATAAAGCTTTGTTGACACATTTGTCAACAAAGCTATAAAAATGAGATATAAAACCTGTGTCCATTGAGCGTGCTGTTAACACAGCAACCAAATCAACCAACACAGAGAAACAAGAAACAACAAACAACATGACTGTGTGCAGCCATGATCTTACAGTGTAAAGGTTCACCAGGTGCGGTGGCTTAGGGGTTAGCACGTTCGACTCTTAGCTCAAGTGAATCCCAGTTTGAATCCCAATTTGGGTGGAGTTTCCATGTTCTCCCCGTGTCCACGTGGGTTTCCTCCAGGTTCTCCGGTTTTCTCCCACTGTCCAAAAACATGGATCGAGGTCAAATGAATTCTCCAAATTGCCCCATTTAGAGAGCGTTTGTGTGTGTTTCTGTACCATCTCCCCTGGATGGGCATGGGGAACCCCACTGCGACCCTGGTAGAGGATAAAATGGAAAAATGGATGGATGGATGGATGGATGGATGGTTCCATCATAATTTGTATAATTATAATTAGTTTGTTGAATTTGGGATTCACCAAACACTCAGTAACTGAAATTACGGTAATTAGATACACAGCACATTTTGCAATAAAATTGTGTCTCAAAAGTGGATGTACAGTATTCTAAACCCAAACCACCAAAGAGCAGGCCGATGTTACATTGGCATGAAAACATTTTTTTAAAAACTCCTGGGGTTTTTCGAAGAGACCTTAGGCCGACCAAGACTCAGTGGAGGATTCAACCTCCTTGAGCAGCAGCATCAATAGTAAAGGACCCCAATTTACAGATTGTGTAATAATAAAAAGATCTAGGTTCGAATCCCAATCAGAGTATCTTTGTTTTCCCTGTATCCACATAAACTGAATGCTCTAAATTGCCCCATTTAGGGTGCGTTTGTCTGTGTGAGTAAGTGTGTGTCTAGTAATAGATTTGTGCCCTATGCCCAGTGCCTGAAATCGTCTCCCTTAGATGGGCACGGAGAACACCCCACGACCCTAAAAGAGGATTAATGCTCTGATAAGCGGAAGAATGAATAAATGGTATAAATATTAGAAAAAAAAATGTTTCATGTCGGGCGGCACGGTGGCTTAGTGGTTAGCATGTTCGCCTCTCAGCGCTAGGGATTCCCGGTTCGAATCCCCATCTGGGTGGAGTTTCCATGTTCTCCCCGTGTCTGCGTGGGTTTCCTCCGGGTTCTCCGGTTTCCTCCCACAGTCCAAAAACATGGAACAAGTCAAGTTAATTGAATTCTCAAAATTGTCCTATATAGAGTGTGTCTGTGTGAGTGAGTGTGTGCCCAGCGATGGATTGGCGCCCTGTCCTGGGTCTTTCTGCCCAGCGCCCGAGACGTTCTCCCCTGGATGGGCATGGGGAACCCCACCGCCCTAATAGAGGATAGCGGGAGATAATGAATGAATGAATGAATGAATGTTTCATGTCGGTGCATCACCAATATTAAGTTTTAAGGAGCATACTTATGTTACAACACAAGTTTGTGCATGCTGTTTCAGAAGGCAGATTGAAATTATTTACACCATAAAATAATGAAGCATAAATCAAATTCTTGCAACAACTACTTTAAGGACTTTCTTCAGCCCCACCCACATTAAGAAGGTGCTCACTACACCCTTAAGCGACAGGAAAGACTCCAACATCTTGTTATATAATACACACAAACTAATTTTAAATGCTCATAGATTAATAAATATGGAGTTTTATTATCTTTTTTTTCCACTCATAAAGCCATAGACGGATGGCACGGTGGCTTAGTGGTTAGCACGTTCACCTCTCAATTGAATTCTCCAAATTGCCCCATATAGAGTGTGTGTGTGCCCAGTAATAGATAGCCACCCTGTCCTGGGTGTATCTGTCCAGCATCCGAAACTCTGCTGCTCAAGTCAGTGATGCCGGAGTCACATGCTGCACTCTGTCAATCAATTACTTAATTAAATGCTGTGCTGTGTAGTCAGACCTTCATCTATGGCTCTGCCAACGAATACCGGATGGAACCTGAATATTAATCGGACTGGTGGTCCTGCAGGACACCTTTAATGGACTCACATATAGTTTTCCAGTTTTTCCATTTGTTTAATATCTGTACATAGCTGTCCTACATTGTTGTTGCTGCCTGGCCGCTCAAGAAGGAGGAGCCCCCCACTGAGTCTTGGTCCTCCCAAGGTTTTTTCCTAAAACAACATAACTGGGAGTTTTGTCTTGCCACTGTTGGGGGTTTAAAGGCTTTTCATTCTGTAAAGCTGTTTTGTGACAATGTACTGTTGTAAAAAGCGCTATATAAATAAATAACTTAAAACGTTCTCCTCTGGATGGGTATGGGGAACACCCCCCGCCCCCCCCCCGGCGACCCTAGTAGAGGATAAAGCAGAAGAAAATGGGTGGATGGAAGGCCACACACCGCATAATTAAAACAACCCTTCATAGGTACATGTCGAAAACACTCCTGTCTATGAGCAACTGTGTCAAAGTGCATTTGGAGGAACACCACAAGTGCTCTCAAACTCACAGCTGTGAACAGGGGTGCATGACTTCCTTAAAACACGCCAGTTTTAACAGAACACTGTGTTTGCTAAATAGCTGTTAAACCAAGTCAGACAAACAACTGAACTGAAACCAAATACCACAGAATGCTAAGGCTTCATTATCCCACACCTGGTAAGAAACAGAGGGAACCCCCCCCCCCCCACACACACACACACACACACAGTACATGTGCACTTCTGTTCACCTACTGGAGGGTTAAAGATCTTGCTGAAGTGACCCACATTGGAGACTTCTGTGGACCAGGGACACCTGATTGAGAGCCCTAACCATTGACACACATCACTCCCAGAAAGTTATTTGTCGGGTACAATGCAAAAAAAACATGCCATTAACTTTAGCAAAAAATTTTCACTGGTGGATAGAAGGTTATAGGCGGCACGGTGGCTTAGTGGTCAGCACGTTCGCCTCTCAGTGCTAGGGATTCCCGGTTCGAATCCCCATCTGGGTGAAGTTTCCATGTTCTCCCCGTGTCTGCGTGGGTTTCCTCCGGGTTCTCCGGTTTCCTCCCACAGTCCAAAAAACATGGATCAAGTTAATTGAATTCTCAAAATTGCCCCGTTTAGAGTGTGTCTGTGTGAGTGAGTGTGTGCCCAGCGATTGATTGTCCCCCTGTCCTGGGTCTATCTGCCCAGCGCCCGAGACGTTCTCCCCTGGATGGGCATGGGGAACCCCACCGCGACCCTAATAGAGGATAAAGCGGGAGATAATGAATGAATGAAAGGATAGAAGGTTTAAATAAAGATGCTTAGCCCTGGAAACCCATGTTATAAAGCTCAGCGCATAGTGTTTCTGCAAATGTTAACAGCGCAGGAGGTTTTTCAATTCTGCAGTTACTGGGTCAGGAAAGTACCAGTGACCTATGTACTTGTGCACTAAAATAATTTCTCACACAATGAGTTCCACTCAAACGGACATGATGCAACAGTGGAATCCAATTGCAGTACCACACTTGAATTCTGAGGTCTTTAGAACAGGGGTCTCAAACTCAAATTACCTGGGGGCCACTAACCAGGCTGTGTTTTCGATGAGGGGCCAGTTTAAAGAATTTCAACAAAAAGCAGCGGGAAAATGGAAAATCAACTATTTATACAATAACTAAGTACACAGATTGTAATTCAAATACATTTTGTACATTGTACATTCAAATACACTCAGTGTTTACTCAGTGCTTGCTACCAGACACTTCTGACACAAATGAGCCACATTTGTTTGAAGTGAGTTTGCAGTGATGATGGACTGGAGATGGGCATCGGTCAGTCTGGATCTGTACTTGGATTTATTAAATTTTACAGTTGAGAAGAGTTTTCACAAACATATGTATTTTTTTTCCAAGTCAACTGTTCTTTTAGTTTTTGAGAGTTTTGTTTTGCTAACAAAATGTTTTTGCTGGGAATGGTGAGCGCATGCATAGCGTAGGGTCACATCCACTTTACCTTCTGTACCTGCTATTTCCCTTCCTGCCACTGGTGGCACTCCAGAGTTCTTCTCCAGAGTTCTGAATACTACTTCTTGTTTATCTCTCTATTAAACTGTTCGGTTGGGTTGGCTGTTTGCGTCTGATCTTCGGTAATGCGTCCCTGCTATCTACTGTTCTATGGATTACCTCTCTGGAGAGTTCAGTTTCCTGAATATCAGCGATCATCTTCATCACGGCGTTACACCATCAGTACGTTTACTGGGATTTGAGCGCTGTTTTCAATAAACCAGTTGTTGAAAGTTGTGCTGTAACATGGGAACTATGCTTAAGGTATGCGTTGCGGCTGGACGAATAAGTTTGACACACGAGAGATGTACGATACACGTGGAAAAGAGTAAAGCGATTGGGCGTTCCTAATACTACACGGGTCTATGTCTTTTATTAGCACCAGCGACACATCTACACCAGTGACTGTTATCCTGTTCATCGACTTTGGCTTCGTTTCTGAGTACAACCCGTTACCCGACGTACAACCCGTAGAGACGTGCAGCTTACCAGTGGGTTGGGCTTACGCAGCAAGCGCTAATCACCAGGCAACGCAGCGTATTTTTACAAAAATAAGGACAACACACAAACACCACATTAAGATAAAATATAAAAAAAGAACATAATTAAATAATGAAACCAAATTGCGGGCCAGATTATTATTATTATTTTTTTTTAATGCTTATTTTGTTAACCCATTGAGGGGCCGTATAAGACTTTGAGACCCCTGCTTTAGAACAACCTATTTTTTCACAAAGGTTTCCGGAAAGACATTTACATGCATAAAGTTGCACATTAGTAAAGCAATAAAGTACAAGATGGCATGTTTTATCGTGTATAAATCACAGGAATGAGGTGTTCTTAAGTGTTGTTACACCTGTTTCTTGATTGATTTCTTCACAATGATGCACAACCTTTTTTTTTATTTTTATAAAACTGATAGTTCCAGCCCTTAAATCTGATTTGCTGAGCCGTTTGTCCAATTGTAACATTACTGACAATAATGCACACCTCTGAACGCTTACATACACATTTAGTCATTTAGCAGACACTTTTAACCAACTTTGGATAAAAAATGTGGAGAGAACACCACAAGTCAGTAACGAGTAGTTCCGGTCCTTAAGTCTGATTGGCTGGACAAATGACTCAGCCAATCAGACTTAAGGACCGGAACTACTCGTTTTATAATAAACATTGCACTGCAGTCCAAGGAGTGGCTGATTAGATCATTGCATTAATAAAGCAGGTGTACAGGCCAACACCTCCTGGCCCAGAGTTCAGTAAGTGTCATATCTTTTTAAGGTCATTTTCTTCATAATGTTATGGCAAATGATATTTATAGGGAAATAAGATAACTCCAACCGTAACCCTCACACCTACCCCTGCAGTCACTTACTAGCAATGGAACCTCATTTCTCACCTCCAAAGCCAACTATGGATATGATCTCAAAACAGGCTTGTCAAGACTTCCCAGAAACCTCTCAGCTCCCAGGGCCACTTAACCACACCATGTGCTGACTGCATGCAATCACCTCCTGTATCTGACAGTCTCCGTTTGTAGGAAAACTTCAGTTCCCACACTCATTTATGAGTCCTATGAGGAACAAAAACTTATTTAAATCACTCACAAATGAGCTCATACTTACCACAATGGGGCACATTCCTTCACACAAATCCCTGTTTCGTGTTTAGATGATGGGCTCGTTTAACATAACTGTCCCGTGAGTGCGATCAACATGTCTGTTCAAATTTGAACACTAGGCTCACAATCTAGCAATATCTTTATTGGGAAAGGGTTCTAGTTTTAATAAGCAAGCAACAAAAAAAACATTTAGAGCATTAATAACAGAACAGCGTCTCAGTTTGAAGTAAAGCTACAATCTCTATGCTTTAAAATAGGCAGAGAATGTCAACGTGTACTGCTGTGAATGCGACCTAAAAAATTGTATACTGATGTATTACCCAACGCCTCACTAGAGCCTTTTCAACAGCTTGCAGCAACACTCACTGCAGACAGCTGTCCTGTCAGACACTCCAACATCAGCAATACAGATACACATTAGGTCATACAAGTAAATACACTGCATCTACTCAAAGAATGAGGTCAGCTGACTACCCGAATGACCAGGTTATTCCATCAACGGACTTCTTCCTCCCTGATGGCTATACACACACACACACGCACACACACACACACACACACACACAAATATACAGTGGGTTGCAAAAGTATTCATACCCCTTGAACTTTTCCATATTTTGTCACATGACAACCACAAACATAAATATATTTCACTGGAATTTAATGTGAAAGACCAACACAAAGTGGTATACAATTGTGAAGTGGAATGAAAGTTATACATGAATCAACAATTTTTTTACAAATAAAAAACTGAAAAGTGCGATGTGCAAAATTATTCAGCCCCCTTTTCCCTGAGTGCAACCAATTGCATTCAGAAGTTGCCTGATGACTGNTGACTCAGGGGGGCTGAATAATTTTGCACATCGCACTTTTCAGTTTTTTATTTGTAAAAAAATTGTTGATTCATGTATAACTTTCATTCCACTTCACAATTGTATACCACTTTGTGTTGGTCTTTCACATTAAATTCCAGTGAAATATATTTATGTTTGTGGTTGTAATGTGACAAAATATGGAAAAGTTCAAGGGGTATGAATACTTTTGCAACCCACTGTATATATACATATATACATACATACACACACACACACGTATATAAAATGCATATAAAATGCACAAAAAATGCACAAAAAAATATGATATATATATATATATATATATATATATATATATAAATAATGCACATATTAAGAGCACATACTGTTTCTGAACCTTGACCTGACCAATTGAGGCAACCAAAGACCATGGCACTGCCCCCACAGACTTATACAGTAGGGATTAGATTAGGCATGATGGGTGCATCATTTCACCTGCCTCTCGCCTTTTCCTGATGCACCCTTTGAAGCCTTTTTTTCCGGTTCGCCCTACCGATTAGTGGCTTTCGTAAAGCTACACAGCTGTTCAGTCCAAATCCCTCGAGTTCCCTTTGCAATGTGCATGTGGAAATACTCTTACTGTCACTCGTAGCCCTGAGTTCTTCTGGTGTTTTTGATTTAACCAAACATTCAAATGATTCATTCAGGTTTGTTTTGCGGTCAAATTTCCTTCTCAAAGATGATGGGTCCCCACCATCCTTCCAGTTTTTAATGATGCCTTGGACAGTTCTTAACCCAATTTTAGTCGTTCCTGCAATCTCCTTAGATGTTTTCTCTGCTTGATGCATGCCAATGATTCGACCCTTCACAAACAGACTTTTCTTATCCACAGCCATGGGATGTGTCTTTTGACATGTTTGTTAAAGACATGGGAAGCAACTCATTGGACCAGTTGGCGTTAAATATTCATTCATTCATTATCTCCCGCTTATCCTCTATTAGGGTCGTGGTGGGGTTCCCCATGCCCATCCAGGGGAGAACGTCTCGGGCGCTGGGCAGATAGACCCAGGACAGGGCGCCAATCCATCGCTGGGCACACACTCACTCACACAGACACACTCTATAGGGGGCAATTTTGAGAATTCAATTAACTTGTTCCATGTTTTTGGACTGTGGGAGGAAACCGGAGAACCCAGAGGAAACCCA
>JAFMOD010000047.1:309382-325007 GCA_019802435.1 Corydoras maculifer | reverse complement strand
GCTTATCCTCTATTAGGGTCGTGGTGGGGTTCCCCATGCCCATCCAGGGGAGAACGTCTCGGGCGCTGGGCAGATAGACCCAGGACAGGGCGCCAATCCATCGCTGGGCACACACTCACTCACACAGACACACTCTATAGGGGGCAATTTTGAGAATTCAATTAACTTGTTCCATGTTTTTGGACTGTGGGAGGAAACCGGAGAACCCAGAGGAAACCCACGCAGACACGGGGAGAACATGGAAACTCCACCCAGATGGGGATTCGAACCGGGAATCCCTAGCGCTGAGAGGCGAATGTGCTAAACACTAAGCCACCGTGCCGCCTGGCGTTAAATAACTGAAAGATAATCGTCCATGCACTAATCGAACAGGAGGCTTGAACCTGTTTGCTAAGTTACATCCGGGTGGCAATTTTTTTTTTGGCCAGGCTGTGCATTTCATCATTAAGTTCTGGCATTAGCAACACCCCCTCTGACACTCACATGCAGGTACATGCTTGTGCCTGAATTGCTAACCTAACCAAAGCCATGTGAAGCTGTAAAATTACAGGTTACAGGCGGCTTAATATTCTAACTGTGCCATCTCTGCCAGCATAGACATGCTGGGTTAGTTAAGCAGCCAGATTTTACTCAGTTTCCAATATTTTACTTTTATTTTTAAAAAAAAATAAAAAATAAAAAAATTTAAGGTTGATAAGATGAGGTGTCCTCAGCTCTTTATCCATGTCTCTGCCGAAGCACTGCAGCTATGACAATTACTGGAACCTGGACTTTTATTGGACAGGCAGCCCTGCAGAATGCCCTCAATGGACTTATATAGTTTTTCAATTGTTAAATACAGGTCACCTGATCATCACAGAATCTGTACATTAGTGTCCTACACTGTTGAAGCTGCCCGGCCGCTCAAGGAGGATGAGTCCCCCACTGAGTCTTGGTCCTCCCAAGGTTTCTTCCTTAAGATAACAACATAACAGGGAGTTTTTTTTTTTGCAACTATCTCTTCAGCTTGCTCTTGGGGGGTTCAAAGGCTTACAATATTGTAAAGCTGCTTTGTGACATTGTACTATTGTAAAAAGCACACTATAAATCAATTACTTGAAATTGTATTTGTTGACAATAACCATTCGAGATCACATTGGATTCTTAGCATCTGATTCTTAGAGAAGTAACACTAATTAATGCGACTTATCTGTCAATCACTGGTGGTGCTAAAATGTAATGTTAAGCAAGGAATTGCTTAAAGGAAAGGAGAAAAAAAGTCACATGAATTTTGAAGTTCTCAGTTCTCACTAATGGGCACAAATAATTGAAATAAATTAAACAGTAAAAAATAAATCAATAGGCTATTGGTTTGGGTCTGCAGTGAACAACGTCTGACCACAGTCCGCCTACTGGTACTAGTAGTCTGCTCTGTAGATATAGATATAATAAGGCAACAAATTAATCAGCTGAGCTCGATCAGGTTGAGAAGAAAAGAAAAGAAAAAAAAACAGCTGGCAGCGTTGCACTGCATTGGGTAGCAAGTGAGTTTGGGCTGTTCATTCTCTGCTCTGCCATTGCTGGCTTGTGAATGTGCACATGATTTCTGACTTCAACATTCTCATTCAAGTCTTATGGCCATGACGACTGTATATTGAACTGACACATTTATTGTTCAACCAGCCCAAGCGAACTCAGGTCACTCCATTACACATCTCTTTCCATCGGCTCTCAGTAGCTGCTTGCATTCAGTACATGACACTGACTTTGGCCAACAGAACCATCTTTGAACCCACCCCCTTCACGCTATCTTTCCAATATACATCTAGTGTTGCTGTACATGTAAACGTTTTGGTGTTGGCAATGAAGTCCTGTCTCCAGTTCTCATTCATACCCCCCTCACACACACGTTACGGTCACCTGGTGCTTCCACCTCACCATGGTGCTAACTCCGTATCATTCACCACTGTTAAAAGGTGATCGCCCCAACTCTGTCTGTAAGGCTGTGTCACTTTAAGAATTAAGAAACATATCAAAACACATCTCTTCCACAAGCAATTGCTATGAATAATAATTAACAAATAAACAATAATAATTTAAAAGCCAGATTAGATAATATTCTGGTTATGATTATACTATAGTGTAGCTGGTTCCTCCTTAACTTAATTAACTTAATCGCTTTGGATAAAAAAATTCTACTAGATGACTAAATGTAAATGTGATGTAAACAATGGGATTGAGTATGTCCACCCAGCCATGAAAAAATACACAAATTCAGAGACTGTGTATACTATGCTTATGCACTCGCAATACTATTCCAATACAGTGGTATTTAATATGTTTTCACTTTGTTGTTTAGGACTTTCTGCTAAAAGTGTGCTTTGCGTCTAACAGAACATTAGAACCGATTATAGTTTTTTTCTGAAAAAATACTTTTTAACAGTTACATTTTTCTACAGTCAGAAATATAAGTAAGAAAATATCCAGCAAAATAGTTTATTATCTATAAGTATTATTGATAGAAAAATTATAGTCATTGTAGGTTGTATGTAAATACTGACTCTTGTCAGTATTTAGTATCGGCAAAAGTTTAGCATGGCAGTGTGAATACAGCCTCCATAACTTATTCAGCATAGACCTATTTCCCAATAAAGGATGTTTTTGTTTTTCATATTACAAGTGCAGATGTCAATCCCAAGGCTTTTCTCTGAATCTGAGGCTTAGCAGACTATTGTTGTTCAGGTCAGACAGGAAAGAAACTTTCAGTCAGTCTAAAATCTAATATACTGTAGGTCACTGCCATCAAAGCATGTCATCTTTTTAGTCATCAGTCCAGTCATACAGAGCATCAGTTCAGCAAAATCTAATCGAAATCCTCATATGACCGCCAAGAACTTGCAGAAGGTTTTAGCCAAGACATGACGTGTTGCAGTATTTCACTTGCATGAAAACAGCAACCGTGGCAGAACATTTACATAAGCCAGATAATACTTGAAAACAACTGTTTTGAACTGCCATGAACTGATGAGGACAAACAAAAAAAGAAATAAAGCTAGATGCCTTTGTCGAAAAGGACGATGATGCATGAGGGTAAATCAATCATACTTGGCTGGGGTAACGCATTGATTACGTTGAAGTAATTGATTACAAAAATACGATTCGCATATCTTTCATTGACGCGTCAACAAAATGGTCAGAAAAATTGATTTAACCGGAGTGCAGCAGCTAGAAATCACTCACGTGCTTCACACTGAAACACAACAGTGTGATGCTCTGTCAGATTTTCAAAGTGGAGATGGATTTTTACAACAGTACAAACGAGCGTTTTAAAAACAGCAACGTAAGTTCGGTTCACTTGTTTGTTTTTTTCTTATCTTAGCATATTATTTTAAGACTTTTATTAGAAGTGCATTACTAACCGTTTCTTCGTCGTCCTGCATAGATACACGCAGCTTTTCTTAATGTTGCATTCAAAACGATTTGAATATCTGCACTTGAATATAATCAACAAAAAAATATATGGCCAACATACAGACTATATAAATTGCAGAGAACAAAATTTGGACTGCAGAAAAAAAAAAACATTGATGCTCCTCTGGCCACTTGGCAGGACCAGAAAACAGGTAAAGAAAACCACGGACCCCTCACACCCTGGACACAATTTAATTCAGCTCCTTCCCTCCGGCAGATGATACAGATCACTGTACAATGAAAAAAACATACACTCAAACAGTTTCCATTCCATTTATAAACTGCTAATAAACACTCTGCACATAGACAAAACTGTACAAACAAAAATCAATGTCTATATTAAACTATTACTTTACACTACAGCACACAATATAAAATGTACATGGTTTTATATATATATATATATATATATATATATATATATATATATATATATATATGCACATGTACAGGACATTTGTAATTTGTAAATGGTAATTATACTAGGGTTAATTATACCTGACACCACATTATTCCAAAACCAAATTCCTTGTGTGTGTAACATACTTGGCAAAATAAATCAATTATAATATAGTCCATAAAATGTCACGTCAAATGAACCTCAAAGTAAAGTAAGTGCAGTTCTTTTTCACCAACAATCGACTCGTTACCTACGATATAATAATTTAAAGTAAAATATTTAAGATATTAAAAAAGATAAATGTTTGCGTCCAGTATATTTGATAAGACATTTCAGTAATAGTAAAAGACTCATTTAAAAAATATGTCACCAACATTCTAATATGTTTTATATTATACTTGAATAATTGAATCTGTTGTGGCTGAGATTTGATGTTTGATAATTTTTTGTGTTTCAATAGAAATACTGTTTTTGATTAAAGCAAATATTTCAACATAAAAAACTTTTATTTTTCATTATTTTGCCATTTTAATTGAAGTTCTTTTAAATTCAAACACAATCACATTAGAGGAATCATTTTTAGATTAATTGACTAATCAAAAAAGAAAAAAAAGTTGATTAATTGATCTTTAGGTGCAACCTTAATCATACTATGGGGGGAATGTGTTGCCTAAAGAGGCACAAATTAAACCTTTTCGAATGCCCTTCACAGATTTGACCTGAACATCATAAAGGTTTGGTATATAGTAGAGGTGCAACAACCACAAAATACAACAGTACAGAATGCGCGACAACAGAAAAACAGAATTCCTCAATTTAAGAGGTTACTAACTACTAATTAAGAGGCAAGCACGACACCCGAGCCGAGATGCACCTTAGCTGTAAACACCTTTAAAAATGTCATGCTAAGTGTGGCGCTTTTTAGAGGAACACGTCAAAGACACACAAAAATTACATACGCTGCTTCTTTCAAATCAAATGTGTGAGAGGATTTTGAGTTTATGTAAATTACAGCACTGGAACAGAGTGGAGTATATCAAAAACAAACGGTTTGTTGGCATTGTGTAGCAGTATTTTTTCAGAAACAATCTGAATGTTCTAATGCATATTTAGCAGAATTACCTCCATGTACCACTACGTTTACCAAATGATTTATTTCTGCTGCTTTAAAACACTAATTTGACTAAAACATTTTTTTCATGAGTTAACATTATGCACACACTTAATCCTCTGCTCCCTAGATTGGAAATCAGACAGGAACAAATCCATTACTGAAGCAATAAGCATGTATGTATGTAGGTTTAAGGCTTCTTAAACCCTTTCCACACTTATGTGAACACTTTGGATTCTATTAATAAACTTTCCAAAAAGTCTCAAACATGGAAAATTAGCAACACAAAATGTTGCAATATGGTAAAAACTCTAATGGAATTGGATATGTTAGGAAAAACAAATCCACAAACAATACATTGAAGCCACGTAAAATGATCCATGATTTGCTGCATACGTTGTAGTGGAGGACCCTGGCTTCTGGCATTTAATATGTGTTCGACAAGTTGTGGATGTGTGACAACCCAAAACTATACTAATATCACAAACCATTTTCAAACAAGAGAGTTGAAATTCCAACTACATGAACTGAAGATGACTAAAATGTTGACATTCGAACAAGGCATGATGTAAATTGCACCTGTGTAGCTAGATTGCAATTTCACAACAACCAAATGTGCCATTTGCTGTTTTTTCTTCATGTTGTCTTTTTCTAAATCAAAGCAGCTAAAACTGACCATCAACACCCCCACTCACCTGCTGTCAATTTTATAAACTATCAGTGGCTTGTTCACACAAACGCACAACTGGAAATCAAGTTTTATACCATAGAGCTACTAAAGTAAAGTTAAGTGTATGAAAGCACCTTTAACAACAGAACACAAAGAAAAAACAGGTTTACAATATCCAAATGGTCTTTGGACACTAAGTAAGATATAAATTCAACTAGGCAGTAATTAAACACTTTCCATAAAATTGAATACTTTATGTAAATATTACTACAACCAGCTTCATTCATTTACCATTTTATCTTAATCAGGTGGACTTGATAAAGACGATCGTCGAATGTCACAGTTTCCATGCAGTGCTTTCTTAATTAAATTATATTCAACTTAAGTATTCATTACATAGCTGCATTAAGGTCCATTGCTGCTGACAAACAAACACTCACAAGTACATTACAGTTGAGCATCTGCGAAATAGGCTTGAGCTTACTGTAACAATACAGTCACATTGACACACTAAAACAGAGTTGATCTGAAGTGTTTATAAAGGACTACCATAAAGACTAAGGAGTTGCACAATAGTGAATATTCTGTCTGAAGGCAACACAAAACAAAATGAAACAAATGTGGCTAAATGTTGAGCAAAGCTTTTAACTTATTTGATTTTGTAATTATTTTATTTTATTTTTTATTGAGACAGAGAGAGGTAACATCTATGTGGAAGAAAAATGAATAAATTAATAAGTTTTTCACATAGTGTTTCACAAGATGTGTGTCCTCTGCCCACCCTCCTGAATTGTATGATGGGGGGGTGTTGGTTAGATAGTTTGCATTTACATTTGTTTGATTGCTTCTTTAATGCCATGTTTATACACAAGTCATTTTCCTTACATTTACAAAATCTAGACTAGAGATAATTTTTTTTTAATTCTTTCTGGAGGAAAAAAAAGAGCTTATTGCTGCTTACAAACTGAATGAATTCTAATAAATGTCTTCTATGTCCAATGTGCTCCGGTTCAAATAAATAAAATTAATAGTGTCGACACATATGTTGTTGTGTAACATGATTTGGTCTTCCCCATTTTCGTTTCCAATTACAGTTACAGAATGTGTGCTGCATGTGTAATAATGACCTCAAAAACAAAATAAAATCATAAAATGTAGTGGAAACCATGAGACCTTCACTCAATCCAGGTGGTTGATCCAGGTAAAAGTTTTAGGAACTTTAAACCTATAGTCATTAGGTCAGGAGTCAAGAGCCCAGAGTAACAGCCAAAAGCAAACAGTGTAAACGTGATAAGGACCAATCTGTTTACTCAGACTTGGTCAGATGAACAGACAATGTCTTAGCAACATACATTCCACTACATAACAATTCCATTGCATAATATAATTTAAACAACACAGAATCATTTTAATTTAAAAAAAAAAAAAAAAAACTCCAAAGGAACTGGGACCAATCCCGGGCTTGACCTTAAATTGACTTTTTTTTCTCTTTTATAATTCCCAGTAATTATTCCTGGTAAAGCACAGCATTTCATTTTCTAAGCTGCAGTGTTGTAGTCTTTTGTAATATGATCTTACTGATACTTCAAACATTACCATTGAATAAAGCAGTTTTAAAAAAAATAAGATCAAATTACATACGTCATCGTTAAGCAGTCGGTCTTTACATCAGATTATCAAAGCAACAAAAGCTTAAAAAGAAACCCTTTAATAATTTTAACTTTGATAATTTTCAGGTTCCATATTTCCAGTAAACACATAACATTTGATTGATAAAATTTATTACCAGAGTCATGTTGAATATATTAACATTATGTATTATTGTATCAGAGGGTGTAACGGTGGCATAGGCTGGCACGTTTGCCTCTCTGCAATGGGGAGGCACCACATGGGTTTTCTCCAGGTTCTCTGGTTTTCTCCACAGTCCAAAGACATAAATAAAACCAACACTAAAACCAAGTGATCCATTTTGCCTGCTGTGCTCGCTCTTATACATTCAGTGAAACACAAACATATACACACACAGTGAGCAAATTATATAGAACATAATGTACTTTTTGTATAGTATAAGTATATAAACATGACAAATGTTTCAAAAGCTTGAATGAATCAGGGATGGGAGGGCTTTTAAACCCTGAAAAATGCAGGTGTTGGGTATACGAGGTGTGCGACTTTGTATTTCCACCAGTGTCCTGTGGAAAGACCCTAAAACAATTTATAAGTTAATAAGATTATTACTAAATTATTATTATTATTATTATTATTATTATTATTATTAAAACATATTATTATCATTATTATTATTATTATTATAGTGTTAAATTAACTAAAATGCCTTTTCTGAGAAAACACTGAAAATTCAGTAGAGGTATAGGTTACATGAACATGTCTCAGATGGTCAATTGTATTTATTGGCATCACTGCTTTACTTAAATATAAGAAATATAAGTTAGTATAAGTAAATATACGTTTTTCAGCTTTTTTATTGGGGGATGCAGTCATCAGCACAGCCATGATAAAGTTTGATTATAATAGAGTACAATTTTACATTACATTTAGATTTAGCCATTTAGCAGAGGCTTTTATCCAAAGCGACTTACAAATGAGAACATTACAAGTCAGTTTTTTAGTTCTGCCTTTTATATACACCTGTCTGGTTGAACACATATCTGGATACTGGTGGCAACCTGAGCTGGTTTACCACATAGCACTAAGGTTTTATAACATTTGAACAGAGCCCAAACTACTTTGGTCTTTGAAATATTAATAGTAATAAAAGAATCAGCATTTGCTGTCTTTTGAAAAGTTTGTAGTGCAATGTTTCCGTAATTACACCACTCCATCCAATCCTTATCGATGTGATGCTTGCATGCAGCGGCTTGGCCAATAGAAAAACGTGCTTTGATGAGCCTTATAAACAGTATTTGTGCTGCTGATAATGACAGAGTAGTGCAGGACTGCCTCAGCACTCAGAGATCCACAACTCTGTAACGTTATGTGGTTTGAGTTGTTATGGTTTCTAAACACTTTAGCTTTTTAATAAAAACCACCCACAGCTGACAGCAGAATTTTTTTTTTATTATTATTACTATTGGTGGACCAGTTCCCAGTTTCGAATCCCAGTCTGGGTGTTTTTTTTCCAAGTTCTCACCATGTCCACGTGGGTTTCTACGGTTTCCACCCACAGTTCAAAAACATGGATAAGAGTGTGTTTGTGCGTGTGTCTGTGTGAGTGAGTGTGTGCCCTGTCCTGCGCCCGAAACATTCTCCCCTAAATGGGCATGAAGACCCCCTGCGACCTTTGTACAGGATTAAACAGAACATAACGGATGGACGAATTCTTATTATTATTAATATTAACTTCATGCAATGATAGAAGCCTATTATATTACCACATCCAAATTTAGTGTGGTCTTCAGATTGACCTGTTGTTTCACATATGTTTTAAACATCAGAGTGCATAGCTTTGTGATTAAAGATTTGTAATCATACACACCTGTATAATTATATTACTTTACTATCCTTTAAAACAGACTTTGTCATTCTACAAGATTTGTTTGTGGACTACAGTGCCCTTTACTCTGTTCTCTAATGGTCAGTACCCGAATAGTACCACCACAGAGTATGTATTAATTGATTGGAGCGTTATTTCTATTCCAAAAACACTAGTATACTACAATCTGTAATTGGAAACCTACAAACTACACCATCTATCTAGTATAAAATATAGCACCTATTTTGCTATGAACTTCTACATTCTAACACCGTTAAAACAGAAGACTAGCGACAAACTATAAAGATTATGTTTAATATCATTTTTGCCTATATGGTGCAGCACCAATGGCTGTCAAATCACTACTTTTTGGATAATAACTAAACACAGGGGTGGCTTAGTGGTTAGCACGTTCGCCTCTCAGCGCTAGGGATTCCCGGTTCGAATCCCCATCTGGGTGGAGTTTCCATGTTCTTCCCGTGTCCGCGTGGGTTTCCTCCAGGTTCTCTGGTTTCCTCCCACAGTCCAAAAACATGGATCAAGATAATTAAATTCTCAAAATTGCCCCATATAGAGTGTGTCTGTGTGAGTGAGTGTGTGCCCAGCGATGGATTGGTCTATCTGCCCAGCGCCCGAGACATTCTCCCCTGGATGGGCATGGGGAACCCCACCGCGACCCTGATAGAGGATAAGCGGGAGATAATGAATGAAAGGAATGAACTAAACACAGATGAAAACCTGCATGTGCAAGACCCTGGACATGTTTACTTGCAATCAGTGGTGGCAAATAAAGCATTCTGGAGGATTTCAATCACTTGTATTGATCTGATGGAGGTTTGTAGTACCAGCAGACGGGGTTTAAATACGTCTGTGGATTGCACTATGCCAGCTGAACCATGCCATGAAACATTTATTGCTAAGGGAGGATCCATGCCCTGCCAGCCTAATGTATCAGGGCATGAAGGGCCTTCCATATCTGGTCTGATATTTCAAAATATTAAACTAAGATTCATTTCCAACAACATCCCCTAGATCAGAGGGAGTTAAACAGAGCTTAACTTTAAAGTTAACTTACAAACCCTGTTGGAAGGGTATGGGCACGGCATGAACACATCTCAACCCAAATCAATCTGGGAACAAAAAAAGCCAGTGACAGGTTAAAAAACGAGAGAATGAAGTGAATCTGAGGAACAGAACCGGGATTAGAGGCGCGAACCAAAATTCATTCATTCATTATCTCCCGCTTATCCTCTAGTAGGGTCACGGTGGGGTTCCCCATGCCCATCCAGGGGAGAACGTCTCGGGCGCTGGGCAGACAGACCCAGGACAGGGCGCCAATCCAATCCATCGCTGGGCACACACTCACTCACACAGACACACTCTAAACGGGGCAATTTTGAGAATTCTGAGAATTAACTTGATCCATGTTTTTGGACTGTGGGAGGAAACCGGAGAACCCGAAGGAAACCCACGCAGACACGGGGAGAACATGGAAACTCCACCCAGGTGGGGATTCGAACCGGGAATCCCTAGTGCTGAGAGGCGAACGTGCTAAACCACTAAGCCACCGTGCTGCCCCAACCAAAATTACCGGCTGTATTTAGTAACCACACGCCACGCACGTCAAGTAATCCTGATTAGAACAGGACCAGACCCTCTATACACAGCCTGCAAGATGAAAAAGCAATGGCACACGAATACAAATTGCCAAAACCCAACATTAGAGGAGACTGTAACCTGTAAACCTTCTGTAAATCCGGCAACAACTCATTCAAATGAACGCCAAGTCCTGGGCTAGCTCGGTTAGCACGCGGCTAGCAACGACTCCAGAAACAAAGCTTGTCGTTACCACGCAGTTCTCTATGTAAACAAAACAAGTAAACGCTCACCTCTTAAAGCGTCGGCGTTTGCTGATGGCGTCCTTAATTTCTGCTGTTTCACGAGGTTTGGCCGCCCAAAGAATAATCCTCTCCCACCCGCAGAACAAGTGCAGCGCGGCGCGGCGCCGTGTCGCGGCGCTCTGCTCCTCTCTGAGCAGCGGGACGGAGGTGGGCGGAGCCTCGGTGCTGCTACCGCATCAGCGCACGATTCTATAATCTTTCGATTTCAATATCCATCCATCATCTTCTGCTTTATCCTCTATCAGGGTCGCGGGGCCCATCCAGGGGAAAACGTCTCTGGCCCTGGGCAGATAGACCCAGGACAGGGCGCCAATCCATCGCTGGGCACACACTCACTCACACAGACACACTCTATATGGGGCAATTTGGAGAACTTAATTGACCTTGCTCCATGTTTTTGGACTGTGGGAGGAAACCGGAGAACCCGGAGGAAACCCACGCAGACACGGGGAAAACATGGAAACTCCACCCAGATGGGGATTCGAACCGGGAATCCCTAGAGGTGAGAGGAGAACCTGCTAACCACTAAACCACCATTCCGCCCCGATTTTGATATTATTATTATTATTATTATTATTATTATTATTATTATTATTAATATCAATTATTATTATTATCGAACAGCACGGTGGCTTAGTGGTTTAGCACATTCGCCTCTCAGCACTAGGGATTCCCGGTTCGAATCCCCATCTGGGTGGAGTTTCCATGTTCTCCCCGTGTCCGCGTGGGTTTCCGGGTTCTCCGGTTTCCTCCCACAGTCCAAAAACATGGATCAAGTTAATTGAGTTCTCTAAATTGCCTCATAAAGAGTGTGTGTGTGTGAGTGAGTGTGTGCCCAGCGATGGATTGGCGCCCTGTCCTGGGTCTATCTGCCCAGCGCCCGAGACGTTCTCCCCTGGATGGGCATGGGGAACCCCACCACGACCCTAATAGAGGACAGAAGCGTGAGATAATGAATGAATGAATGATTATTATCCATCCATCCATTATCTTCCACTTCATCCTCTATTAGGGTCGCGGGGGGGGGGGTCCACATGCTCATCCAGGGAACAATGTCTCGGGCGCTGGGCAGATACACCCAGGACAGGGCGCCAATCTATCGCTGGGCACACGCTCACTCGCACAAACACAGAAACACACTGTATATGGGGCAATTTGGAGAACTCAATTGACCTTGCTCCATGTTTTTGGACTGTGGGAGGAAACCGGAGAACCCTGAGAAAACCCATGGAGACACGGGGAGAACATGGAAACTCCACCCAGATGGGGATTCGAACCGGGAATTGACACACTTTATTGACACGCCGCTTTGATTGACAACCCATGTTCTCATTGCGGAGGTACCACATGAACACTGTCTGAATTTGGAAAGTATAGGATTAAGTTAGAGGTAATGAGAATTAGATCCTAATGCCAACCAAGTCTCTTTGGTTCCAACACTTTATAGCTGTAAGTATTTTAAAGCGTTACAATCATTATTTCTCTTTTAACCATTCATGCAAAAACAACCTTTAAAGTTAAATAAATAACCACAATAAATTATGTTTAAAAATCAATCTTTTATAAACCGTATTTTCTCGTTTTAAAAGATATTTTGGCTCCCCCTTCTGGTCGGACTAGCGCGTTACATACAGTATTGCAGCATCTTTAAATGCTAATGTTTTCTTCCATGACTTAATTGACTAAACCGACTCGATTACTTCACTTTAGATGTTGAACCGGTGTCGACGACTTCACAAGGTACATGTATGTTTTTACATTTTTATTTTATTAGTTCCACTTACAGGGCGGCACGGTGGCTTAGTGGTTAGCACGTTCGCCTCTCAGCGCTAGGGATCCCTGGTTCAAATCCCCATCTGGGTGGAGTTTCCATGTTCTCCCCGTGTCTGCGTGGGTTTCCTCCGGGTTCTCTGGTTTCCTCCCACAGTCCAAAAACATGGATCAAGTTAATTGAATTCTCAAAAATTGCCCCATATAGAGTGTGTCTGTGTAAATGAGTGTGTGCCCAGCGATGGATTGGCGCCCTGTCCTGGGTCTATCTGCCCAGCGCCTGAGACATTCTCCCCTGGATGGGCATGGGGAACCCCACCGCGACCCTAATAGAGGATAAGCGGGAGATAATAAATAAATGAGTTCCACTTACTGCCCAGCGATAGATTGGCGCCCTGTCCTGGGTGTGTCTGCCCGGCGCCCGGGACGTTCTCCCCTGGATGGGCATGGGGAACCCCACCGCAATCCTAGTAGAGGATAAAGCGGAAGCATGTTCTCCTCTCAGCGCTAGGGATTTTCAGTTCGAATCCCAATCTGGGTGGAGTTTCCATGTTCTCCCCGTGTCTGTGTGGGTTTCCTCCGGGTTCTCCGGTTTCCACTCACAGTCAAAAAACATGGATAAACCCTAGTGGGATCAAGTCAATTGAATTCTCTAAATTGCCCCATATAGAGTGTGTGTGTGTGAGTGAGTGTGTGCCCAGCGATGGATTGGCACCCTGTCCTGGGTCTATCTGCCCAGCGCCCGAGACTTTCTTTCCTGGATGGGCATGGGGAACCCCACCGCAACCGTAATAGAGGATAAGCGGGAGATAATCAATGAACGAGATATTCATACTGTACACATGCCACTTTACTTTCACTTACTTTTAATTGCCACTTTTTTTTTTAAATTAATTTATTGCATATTTTTAGTACTTTTTGTTTAACTTTACTACACTTATTGTACATTTTTTATTTGCCCTTTTGTATGTATAAACAGATCTGATGGAGCATCTGTAAAAACTGCAATTTCCAGCCCGGGGATTAATAAAGTATTCTGATTCTGATTGTCAACGATGGATTGGTGCCCCGTCCTGGGTGTATCTGCCCAGCGACCCCCCCCCACGACCCTAATAGAGGATAAAGCGGAAGATAATGGATGGATGGATTCTGATTTTAATTAAATAATATATAAGGTACACTAAATGGAACGATTGGGACCTTGCTCCTCAAGTCATTGAATTTTGGTGATTCCTAAAAAAAAGTTGTGTAGTTTGGACAACCGAACATTTCCAAATTGGTGGGAACAGCTTAGTGAAGCCCCTTTTTTTAGTTTAGATTCACAAAGCAAGAATCATAAAGTGTTCTTCTATGTAAATTGGTGAAAAAATAAAGCCAAAACCATGTAGAAAGCCTTCCATAAAGAGTTTTACTTCCAACTTTAAATTTAAGGTCATAAAAGATTCAGTAGGTGTAAGGTTGAGGTGTCAAACTTTTTTGTCCATATATTTATTCCAGTGGTATTATTTATTTCAGCTGCTGTTCTTTCTGTTGTCCATGGAGTTCTTTCGCTCTGTTCTTCAGATCCTCCGCCTTCTGGTCGTCCCTGACCGTGCCATCTCCGAGTTTGTACATGCGGCTGGCATTGGAGCAGGCCCAAACATGGCCTAGCTCGCAGGCCCGCATGGCATACTTCAATGCCAGCGACATGTTCTTGTTCACCTCAGCTGAGCCCTGAATGTAAAGGGCGCTCAGATTGAAGCAGCTGGGTGCAAAACCTCCCTCGCAGGCCTTCTCGTAATACTGCCGAGCCGCCACTGGGTCAGGACCCCCCTCCAGGGCACGGCCATCGTGAGCGAGCAAGCCCACATTGTGGCACCCATCCACTGACTTCTTTCCTCCAGCACTGCAGGCTTTCTGGAAGCAGGTGTAGGCACTCTTAAGGCACTCAGTCACACCACCTATTTGGCAAAGACAGGATGGAAAGTGGGTGGAGCTTAGTATTAAATTTACATGTATAGTGCCGAATGCATCTTTATGATGTGGTTGGGCTTGATAAAGATGTGAACTGCCACCTTAATGCAAACAATAGCCATATAGCCAATATAGTCAATTTCCAATAGTCAATAGCCATGCACCCTTGATCAATGGTGTCATGAACACTTGATCATACACATCGGCCACTTAATTAAGTACTCCATTGTTTCTACACCACTCTATTACATTTTGTAGTCCTGCGATTACAGATTGTAGTCCACGTTTCTCTACATAATTTGTTAGTCTGCATAACTATTTTTCAACTGGGGTCAGTTGAAAAATAGTCAGTTGAAAAACCCATATTACCACTAAAAGCAGGTATTATTTGGGTGGTGGATGATTTGCAAAAGTGACATAGTGGTGTTTTAGTGTATAAGTGTATCTTTCATAGTACAAGTGGACTCGCTGCTAGACCACCAACCAAAAATGTCCAGTAGGTAATGTCCTGTAATACTCTAACTACTGAGTGACCACTACCATGACTGTTGATTTGGTATGAATGGGATACTGTTATTTTCTTATTATATAAGGAAATTATAATTATTCATTTATTCATTATCTCCCGCTTATCCTCTATTAGGGTCGCGGTGGGGTTCCCCATGCCCATCCAGGGGAGAACGTCTCGGGCGCTGGGCAGATAGACCCAGGACAGGGCGCCAATCCATCGCTGGGCACACACTCACTCACACAGACACACTCTAAACGGGGCAATTTTGAGATTTCAATTAACTTGATCCATGTTTTTGGACTGTGGGAGGAAACCGGAGAACCCGGAGGAAACCCACGCAGACACGGGGAGAACATGGAAACTCCA
>JAFMOD010000047.1:274255-308742 GCA_019802435.1 Corydoras maculifer | reverse complement strand
CCCCATCTGGGTGGAGTTTCCATGTTCTCCCCGTGTCCGCGTGGATTTCCTCCGGGTTCTCCGGTTTCCTCCCACAGTCCAAAAACATGGATCAAGATAATTGAATTTTCAAAAAATTGCCCCCTATAGAGTGTGTGTGTGAGTGAGTGTGTGCCCAGCGATGGATTGGCACCCTGTCCTGGGTCTATCTGCCCAGTGCCCGAGACGTTCTCCCCTGGATGGGCATGGGGAACCCCACCACGACCCTAATAGAGGATAAGCGGGAGATAATGAATAAAATATCTTATGAATGTTGTTAAGACAATGTTAAGGCACTACTTTTTATTTAAAATTACTTTGCTTAACCTAATTTTAGTTGTTTTTGCAATCTCCTTAGATGTTTTCTCTGCTTGATGCATGCCAATGATTTGACCTCAAACAGACTTATCTTGTCCACGACAGTGGGATGTGTCTTTCAACATGGTTATTTAAGACATGAGAAACAATTCATTGAACCAGTTGGGGTTAAATAACTTGTTGCCAGCTAAAAAAAGATAATCGCCCATGCAGTAATTATCCAATAGGAGGCTTGAACCTGTTTCCTAAGTTACATCCAGGTGGCGACCTTTTTTTTGGCCAGGCAGTGTAATAACCTGTTTAAGTGCTAGCACATTGTCAATAAGAACAGTGTTTGAGCCACATGCAGTGCCTTAATGAGTGAAACTGGCCAAGGCTAATGCCTGGGAGGCTAGACTGGGATTTCCTCACTGTTGCTGCAGTGGTGACTAAAATTGCCGGTAATTATATTAAGAAAATAGAACTGTTACTATTTTGAGTACATTTGACAGCTTCTGTTGACCCCTGCCTTCAGACTGCTCAAATAGAAGTGGTCAATGCTCCATATTGATAGGTTGGACTTCTCTAAACTTTAATAAAGGAACTTAAACTTGAGCTGCATCAAACCATACTTGATTTAAAGTGTTACCTTTGCCAGTGACATAGTAGGCCCCAAGCTTGTAGCAGCTCTCAGCATGGCCATGAAGCTCACAGTTGTGTTTGAGAACCTGGGCAGATGACTCATAATTTTTCCTTACACTCGCCAAATAATCTGCCAACCTCTGACAACCTGGAACATGAAACAATAACAAAAAAGTGTTTCTTAGTGCAAGCAAAATATAAAAAACGCACAGTGGTGTAGTGGCTTTCTGTGTCCACGTGACTTTTCTTGTTGGTTTCCACTCACAGTTTAAAAACATGGATTCAAGGTGACCTAGCTGCTCTAAATTTCCCATATATAGTGTCTGTGAGTATATAGTTCTAGTGTGTGCCCATTAATGGATAGGCACCCTGTACTGGGTGTTGCTGCCCAGATCCCAAAACGTTCTCTCTTGGATGGGCATGGGGACCCCTCCCCGCGACCCTAGTAGAGGGTTAACCGAAGGATAACCAGATGAAATCCAGATATTAAACAAATGGAAAAAACTAAAAGGTCAAGGTCAACTCAATTCTCCCAATTGCCCCATATAGAGTGTTTTGTCTGTGTGAGTGGGGTGGGGCGGCACGGTGGCTTAGTGGTTAGCACGTTCACCTCTCAGCGCTAGGGATTCCCGGTTCGAATCCCCATCTGGGTGGAGTTTCCATGTTCTCCCCGTGTCTGCGTGGGATTCCTCCGGGTTCTCCGGCTTCCTCCCACAGTCCAAAAACGTGGATCAAGGTCAATTGAATACTCAAAATTGCCCCATATAGAGTGTGTCTGTGTGAGTGAGTGTGTGCCCAGCGATAGATTGGCCTGGGGCTATCTGCCCAGCGCACGAAACATTCTCCCTTGGATGGACATGGGGGACATGGGGGACCCCCCGCGACCCTCATAGAGGATAAAGCAGAAGATAATGGATGGAACTAGCGGCACGGTGGCTTAGTGGTTAGCACGTTCTCCTCTCAGCGCTAGGGATTCCCGGTTCGAATCCCCATCTGGGTAGAGTTTCCATGTTCTTCCCGTGTCGGCGTGGGTTTCCTCCGGGTTCTCCGGTTTCCTCCCACAGTCCAAAAACGTGGATCAAGGTCAATTAAATACTCAAAATTGCCCCATATAGAGTGTGTCTGTGTGAGTGAGTGTGTGCCCAGCGATAGATTGGCACCCTGTCCTGGGTCTATCTGCCCAGCGCCCGAGACGTTCTCCCCTATATGGGCATGGGGAACCCCACCGTGACCCTAATAGAGGATAAAGCGGGAGATAATGAATGAATGAATGAATGAATGAATAATGGATGGAACTGACGTCAGATCCGTTCGCTAACCCACAGACGAAAACGTGGTTCTGTTCAGCAGGGATGCTGCTCAGCTTTGCTCGTCTTTACCTTCAGGATCCTTTTCTCTGTAGCACTGATAGCTGTACTCCACTCCCAAATTATCCAAAAACTGCTTCACTTCTTTCTCGTCCTCAAAATTAATCAGCCCCGCCATGCTGCTCTGAATCGTCACACAATCTCAAGCGTGTGCCATTAACACGAGTCACCTTGTATGAGTGGCGTTAGCTAGTACACTACAAAATATACGCGAATAATATAGCGTTACACCAAAAATGTTAAAACGTAAATAAAGGTGGTTTTCAGAATCAGCAACATTAAACAGTTCTGCTTTATTTAACAACCTAAAGGCAAAAAGCCGTTTACGCAGCCTGTTTCGGGGCTTCAACCAATTCCGTTCCTCTGATTCTGTAGTGCACTACATTATCGAGTGGTAATAGCCGACCTCAGGGCATTAGTCAAGGGAACAGGATGCTATTTGACATCGACCCACATCGACATCACAGACACCTATTTAGCGGATTTGCCGCTATATTTGGCGACTTTTCAGGCCCTCTGTCGGATTAGTTTGTGCCCAATTTTGCTGTCCCGCAGCGTTTATGCTTTAAACCCACAAATGGACTGTTGTGCAAATTAGGCGAGAATGTCATTTATCGACTTCTAGCGACTTTCAGGGCAGCCAATGACTACTTTCCTTACTGAGGAGTTGGCAACAGGGCGTCCAATCGCGATGTGTTTCCAGTGTGCTGACCTTGTTTACTTGTCGAGGCGAAGCGATGGCTTGCCTTTTTGTGGAGAACACTCGAAAATGACGCGTTCGGGACCATGAGTCGGGAAAAGTTGCGAGCTCCGCGCACTGGCTCTTAAAAAAAACATGTCCTGGTGGAACGGGGTTGCCGCTGCTTTTCATACTGGACTGTTTCTTTCCTAAACTGGGACGCTAGCGGCTAACCGGAGTTCGGCTGTGTGGAATCACTGGTGACGCTGAACCGAGTCCGACTTGGTGAATCACATTCTGCACTAAAATCGCACTTTAAACATGGTGAGAATCCGCTCCCGCTTTACCTGGCGAGTTGTACTGAACGCGGATCAAAGCGTATTCTCGGCTCGACTCCATTATCATCCATCCATCCATTATCTTCTGCTTTATCCTCTGTTAGGGTCAGGGCACCGATCCATCGCTGGGCACACACTCACTCACACAGACACACTCTATAGGGGGCAATTTGGACAATTCAATTATCTTGATCCATGTTTATGGACTGTGGGAGGAAACCGGAGAACCCGGAGGAAACCCACGCAGACACGAGGAGAACATGGAAACTCCACCCAGATGGGGATTCGAACCGGGAATCCCTAGCGCTGAGAGGCGAACGTGCTAACCACTAAGCCACCGTGCCGCCCTTCACAACATAACATACATAACCTCTCCAGTAGTATAAAACATTCATTCATTCATTATCTCCCGCTTTATCCTCTATTAGGGTCGCGGTGGGGTTCCCCATGCCCATCCAGGGGAGAACGTCTCGGGCGCTGGGCAGATAGACCCAGGACAGGGCGCCAATCCATCGCTGGGCACACACTCACTCACACACACACACACACTCTATTCATTCATTATCTTCCGCTTATCCTCTATTAGGGTCGTGGTGGGGTTCCCCATGCCCATCCAGGGGAGAACGTCTCGGGCGCTGGGCAGATAGACCCAGGACAGGGAGCCAATCCATCGCTGGGCACACACTCACTCACACATACACACTCTAAATTGGGCAATTTTGAGAATTCAATTAACTTGATCCATGTTTATGGACTGTGGGAGGAAACCGGAGAACCCGGAGGAAACCCACGCAGACACGGGGAGAACATGGAAACTCCACCCAGATGGGGATTCGAACCGGGAATCCCCAGCACTGAGAGGAGAACATGCCAACCACTAAGCCACCGTGCCGCCCTCTCCATTATCATGTTTCGTCTTAAAATGGCTTCAAAACTAAACGCACCAACATCAAGCGTTAGAATGATGTCAAACATAACGAAGCTCTTTTCAATGGAATGTCCAGCATGGTCCAGATTTTTGATTCTCACTAATGCGACCTACAAAGATACGGGGAACCGATTTGTACCTAAAAATATAATCAATGTGGTTAGTTTATTGTGTTATTGTAATAACGTTATGAGTGGTTTACGTCAACATTTACTCCTTGTATGTTTTATACTGGGCGGCACGGTGGCTTAGTGGTTAGCATGTTCGCCTCTCAGTGCTAGGGATTCCCGGTTCGAATCCCCATCTGGGTGGAGTTTCCATGTTCTCCCCGTGTCCACGTGGGATTCCTCCGGGTTCTCCGGTTTCCTCCCACAGTCCAAAAACGTGGATCAAGGTCAATTGAATACTCAAAGTTGCCCCATATAGAGTGTGTCTGTGTGAGTGTGTGTGTGCCCAGCGATAGATTGGCGCCCTGTCCTGGGTCTATCTGCCCAGCGCACGAAACATTCTCCCCTGGATGGACATGGGGAACCCTCGCGACCCTCCTAGAGGATAAAGCAGAAGATAATGGATGGAACTTTGAGACTGAAGTCAGATCCGTTCGCTTGAGAAGGTTAATAACTTTGGTGGAGTTACTCGTAATCTTCCAACCTGCTCTTTTTCTGAGGTCTCCAAAAGGCTTCTGTGTTTTTGCACTAATACATTTCCACAAACATGTGCTATGAGGCTTAGACTTTGTTAGACCCCAGTTCTTTAAATAAAAAGGGGCCAAAATCATGATCAAAAATGATTAAATACAAATTGGGAGTTACTGGAGTGTCAGATTTTTTATTGTCTAACACTTTTATTAAATGCTTAATACCAGTGTCCTCCACTACAATGTATGAAGCATATCATGGATCACTATTCACGGCTTCACTGTATTGCGTGGTTGTTTTTTTAATATATTTTATTATGTGTTAGTGTTTTCACTATATGGTGTAGCGGTAAATTCTAACATATTTAACAGTAGGTAGCATACTGTCTCTTTAAGAGCCGGATGACTGGATAAATTGAGCATGCATATGATGCATGCGGTGAACTTTCCTTTTTTGATTGCCGTATGCGACTAAACCATTGGACTGCCCTCATCTGTTAATTAAAACTATAATTCATAGTGATTCTGTAGTCGAGTTTTGACACATTTAAGTTAATTCCAGTTTTAACAGACCAACCGTTTGAGACCGAGTTTCTGTTCAGCAGATTGTGAAGCATGAGAAATAGACTGAGTGCGGTGTGAGTGTATTCTGAGTCCTCCTGGATGGAGTAAAGTAGCAGAGATTATAAGCTTTGGTTATCGATTTAGACGATTCTGCATCCCAATATGCTTTAGCATTTTATATGTTCCAAAAACGTACCTCACAACCACCGCACAATGCCGACAAACCGTTCATGTTCAGACCCAGTGCTGCTGTCAATCACAGAGACCCAATATCCACCCACACTGTTGATTTGAATGAAGCAGTGCGTGTCATTGTTGTAAATTGTTTTCACTCGCAGTCGTCTGCCTCTAAACTGAGCTGCATGTATCATGGCATGCTTCAAGGTGTTTACAGCTAAGGTGCAACTCTGCTCGGGTATAAAATTTGTCTCTTAATTTTGGTTCCGCCTATTTTTCATGTATTTTGCATGGGAAAGCGTGTTTTCTCCCTTTTTTTTTTTTTGTCCACTTAGATATAGTTAGATGCCTTCTAATGTGTCTAGCAAATTTTCAGCGTTGCTGAAACCAAAAAATTTTGCTTTGCCATGGCCCGAAAATTTTATTTGTCAGTCAAGCAAATTATATAGATATTTTGCTTTGATTTAGTCAAAATAAAACACAGCTTTAGAAGCTCTATACATTTAAACATGGTAATCTTTTAACATTCAGTTTGTCAGTTGCTTCTTAAAGCATTCACGTCAGGATTTGTTTTCAACTGTCCTGAGTACCGTGTTAACATAGTCATTCATTTTATCTACAGCTGGATGGCCTGCATCACCTGGACATCTCTGACGATAAGCAGTTTACATCTGATATTGCTAGACAGCTGTTGGAGACTCCTGGTATCCTTCCTGCACTGGTGTCTCTGGACTTGTCGGGACGGAAGCAGGTGACTGATGCAGCAGTACGGACGTTTGTGGAGGAAAGACCTGCTATGACCTTTGTTGGTCTATTAGCCACGGATGCTGGATTCTCCGAGTACTTATCTGGGGAGGGCGCCCTAAAGGTGGGATTTGATCAGCTTTGTCATATAAAAACTAAACATATTGGTTTTATTTTTATCTTTTTATTGCCACATCTGATTTATTTATATGTCATTGTAAAGTTGAGCAGCAATAAAAGTACATAAAGGTAGAAATTAGTTAAAGGATAAGTGATATACATTTGATTTAACTGCATAATAATAGCACTTCCTCTCCCACATGAAATTGACAAATTTTGTCTTCGACTATTATTTTTTATTATAAAATTCTATATACTGTTCTATTTACTGACATCCAGAAGACGAAGGTTAAGATGAAATATTCATTCATTATTTTATCTAAGATTTATTTATTTCTATATTAAAATTCCTAAATCTGAGTAAAAGTCCATACTAGATCACATCTCAAAAGGACCAATTTGTTTTCATAGAATGCATTTTGAATCTAACTTAGTATTTTTTTTTAATTATAGTGCTTTTATAATAATTGTATAAACGCAATAAGACACTCCAGGTTGTGTATTTTTTTTTATAAATAAATCAGGGGAAAAACCTGTAACAGGACTGCAATGGAAAATAGGGCGACTCTGAATCGATTTCAAATGGGCAAAATTTTTTATTAAGTTTTATTTTTTGCCGCCCCCCTCCCGAGCATACCACATATCGCATTACGTATCTAAGCTAAGCTAACCTAATACTGGTAATTTTAATTTAGCGCAATCCTATTTTTGTATAAATATAAAATGATGCAAAAAGATTTTTTTTTTATTGTATTGAAGTATTGTTGAAAATAAATGTTTCATTTGTTTACATTGTTGTTTCATCTTGTCAATCACATAATTTAAACAAAATTTGAAGACTATTTGAACTGAAAAATAGTTTCTGAATCGAATTGTGACCTCAAAAATCAGAATCGAATCGAATCGCCGGACACTGAGAGATTCGCACCCCTACTGGAAATACTTTGCTGTCTTCTTATAACCTTCAGCTTTATCGTTATTACGTATTTTATCCCCATGGGCCTAGGTAGTTTAGAGCACATGGTCGCTGATTAATCCAAGGTGAAAGGAATTAGATGGCTCCATTTGAGCAATCTTTAGAAGCCATCAATTGTGTGTCGTGCATTCAAGATAGCACTGATCTGACAGACGTTTGTAGGTTATTTTCTGTCAGTGATGCATCTGTGCTTTCCCGTGCCAAGATGGCAATATGCCAGAAATGTACTTTAACATTTTTTCTGTGTAGATGTATTAACAAACACATTGCTATAGAAATGACACAGGTGAAAAGCATAAGATAGCAATGAGCATTGTGATGGGTGTAAGATAGGGCCCTAAGTTTATATTAAAGCAATGACATTCAAGGTTGTGCATAATTGCTAATAAATCAAGGAAAAGAGGTGTTTCAGAGTAGCAGAGTATAGTTATAGCTCTGTTCCTCTGTGATTTATTTACAATAATGCACAACATTGAGTGTCCTATTGCTTTTAAAAAATGGTTACAAACACCCTATAATACGAAAACTAGGTTTGATTCATAAATGTGTTTCTTAAAAAAAAGTTTGTTTAATAAACTGATGTAATATTAGTCCAATTATTTTGGAAAAAGTTATTTTAGACCTTGCTTGGATTTTAAAACATATTTAAGAAGCACTTTTTTGGCACTTTGTTACAGTATTTTCAAAAGAACATTTTCTAAAGAACGTTTTATGATTTTTGGAGATTTTCATTCTAGTTCATCTTTAGTTTTGACCATTGTAACGTAAAGATTTTCTTGCCTAAGTTGTGTATTTAACTGGTGGTGTTTCTGTGCCTACAGGTGACCGGGGAAGCAAACGAGACTCAGATCTGTGAGGCACTGAGACGGTACAGTGAGCGAGAAGGCTTTGTTAGAGAGGCACTCTTCCATCTTTTTAGTCTTACGCACTTTATGGAGAAAGCTCGGCCTGACATTCTTAAAGTATGCAGTCTATCCACCCTTATAATCTTTTATTTCCTTGTTCTGGGACACTTACACACACTCACACACTTTTTATAGTCCATATATAAATAAAATAAAAACATACATATCTTTACAGAATCCATTAAATTTCATCTCATTATCTTCCTCTTAATCCTATACTAGGATAGTGGGGAGGCATATACTCCCAGGGTAGGGTGCCAATCTATCGCACACATTTAATCACATACTGTACACTATTGGGGGCAATTTGGAGCATCCTATTTAACTTGAATCCATGTTTTTTGGACTGTGGGAGGAAACCAGAGAACCCGAAGAAAACCCACGCAGACACAGGGAAAACATGGTAACTCCACCCAAATCGGAATTTGAACCTGGATCTTCAGCGTTGAGCAAGACGTGCTAAACACTACACCAGTGTTGCTGCCCAAATTTGTAAAATTTCATGTATTTGTATGTCTTTTTACATGATGAAAATCAAAATCATTTTTACTTTTTATTTAAAATGTAGCTTTAAATACATCTTAAAAGTGTATAAGTAACAAATGGTGAAGGTGCATTGTTTCAGACTACAGTTCTTTTCTTCATGTATGGATTACAGACTCTCTTCTACCCTTCAGTTGTAATTAAATTGATTCAGGGCCAAAATACTCTCTTAATTTATCAATGTAAATGTGCTAAAATTATAAGATTCCATCAGTAGAGCTTTCTATATGCATACTTAGTTACTGATTCATCTTGTCTGTTTTCTGTTTTAGCTGGTAGCTTTGGGGATGAAGAATCATCCCACTATACTGAATGTGCAGTTGGCAGCAAGTGCCTGTGTCTTTAACCTCACAAAACAGGAACTAGCTTTTGGAATGCCTGTACGTCTCTTGGGTCACGTCACACAACTGCTGCTAGAAGCCATGAAGACCTTTCCCAACCACCAACAGGTACAATTTTTATAACGCCATATGTATTTTTATTTCACGAAACAAACTTCATCCATTATTTTCCGCTTAATCCTCTACAATGTGCCAATCCATCGCTGCGCACAAACCAGACTCGTAAAACACTTATTAACCCTTTCCTGGCTTGTGAGCAACCACAATGCACAGCCGCAGGTCCTTAGTGAGCAGGTCCTTTGTCATAGCCATGACTGTCCACAAACCAACTGCAGAGAGCTGCTGTTTTTCACCTGTTAAGTTGATTAAAACAGCTGTTCCCATTGAATCAGGGTAATTAGGATGCTTTAAAACAGGACTTTTTGGAATGGTATAGAACTTTGAATTTTCCCATAGACTGTGACAGATTGCAAAGGGTATGAATAATTTTGGACATGCCAATTTTTGTTCAAATGTGAATAAAAGCTGAGAAATATTTTTTTCCACAATGATGCCTCTTGTAGTAAATTTGCCAGGGGTATGAATAATTTTGGGCTTGACTGTAATAAATATGTATATATATATATATATTTTTAGCAGATACTTATGAGAGAACAACACAAGTCAGTATTTATATGGAAAAACCAGCTAAACTCTAGAATTATCAAGTCTGATCATTATCTGATTCCGCCTTTTATTAATTTTTATTATGATATAAAATGAATGATACAAAGTGAGAACTGGCACCACGGTGAGGTTGAATCGCCAGGCGACATTCATCTAAATGTCATCATTCATGATCAGAGATTTTAAGATGTCAATTATGAAATCAAGGTTACGGACCGAGTCGGTTGAAGAGGTTGTGGAGCCATCCATTTGGATGGTCAGGTGATGATGGATTGAGGGTTTAACTGGGATTATGTTTGCTCTGTTTTTGCCAAATTTAATTTGAGATGACAGGCCTTCATCTAAATAGATATGTCGGTGAGGCAGGCAGATTTGATTTGAGATAGTGGCGTCGTCAAGGGCAAAACTGCTTCACATTCGTATCAGTGTGTGATGTATAATACATTTTTCCCTATGTTTTTTATACACTGCATTTTATAATTTTCAGCCACTAGATGGCAGTATTTGATTTGTTAGAGAAACCGGAAACCTGTTACTCTGCAATTAGCGTTCACTTTAAAAACCGGACTAGATCACGTTGCGGAAGACCAGTTTAGCAACGATTTTGCTTTCAATAAACACATTACTAAATCAAACCATGTTTGTTTTAGCATACTGTGTTTGTAACCGTTTTATAAAAGCAATAAGACATGATGAGATGCATTCTTTTGAATTAGTTGCGCCTAATGGCACCTTTTTCCCCATGCCCATCCAGGGGAAGTTTCGGGCGCTGGGCAGATACACCCAGGACAGGGTGCCAATCTATCGCTGGGCACACAAACACACTCTACATGGGGCAATTTGGAGAACTCAATTGACTTGATCCATGTTTTTGGACTGTGGGAAGAAACTGGAGAACCCGGAGGAAACCCACGCGGACATGAGAACATGGAAACTCCACCCAGATGGGGATTCGAACCGGGAATCCCTAGTGCTGAGAGGCGAACGTGCCAACTACTAAGCCACCGTGCCGCCCCGTTATTTATTCAGAATAATGAAATAAATTTCCTTTAGTGCCTTATTTCTTTACTATATAACACCTTTAAAAGCAATTAAAATGTTGTTTTATCATTTTTATCATGTATTTTTTTACAATTATTTTATTGTTTCTGTAGTTGCAGAAGAACTGCCTTCTTTCTCTGTGCAGTGACCGAATACTTCAGGAAGTCCCCTTCAACAGGTTCGTGTGTTTCCTATTGCTCCATTTCTTTAGAATTTCTGAATTACTAGAAGCTTATTGGTTATCATGGATGGTTAAAGCTAAACTTTTGCAATTGCACTGATGGAAAGTGTCAGTTTTAAGAGTGGGATGGTGTGGGTTCATTTAGGTTTGAAGCTGCTAAGCTGGTCATGCAGTGGTTATGTAACCATGAGGATCAAAACATGCAGAGGATGGCAGTGGCCATTATTTCTATCCTAGCTGCCAAGGTGAGCTTCAGATCATTTGTCTTTTTTATTTTAATGAATGTCTTCAGGTGGCAGCTCTGAGAGAATGTTATTTTGTGATTAATTTAGGATCTACTATATTAACAAGGATAGAGTTGTACCTTTAAATGTATAAATTTGATGTTTCCTCAGAGTGTGTAGACAATGTGTGTAGTGTGTCACAATGACCACCCCAATTTGGGCTGGACAGTGTGTATCTTCATAGTGCCTAGATCTAGAGGATGGTAGTATCCCACCAACTTCCATCTATTTGAGCCTCTTCAACTCACAGTCTACTTTATTAGGGCCTTAATTACATGCTCGTGAATGTAATTGTCTAATTAGCTAATAGTGTTGAAAGCAGTGCAATTTCAGTTGATTATGTTGGCTATCAGAACAGAGTACAGACTGTGATTGGGCGTTACATTAGAGGGGTGCCATAAACCGTACAAAGGATAAGGTACAAAGGAAAATAAGCTCTTATAAGTACCTGGGTGTTCACCACAACACAAAACTACTGCACTACTTCAAAAAAGAACAGAGCACTCTATCTGCTGAGGAAATTAAGGTCATTTGGGATGCAGGTACTTTTCCTTATTACCTTTTTCAACACTGTGGTGGCATTAGTCATATTTCATAGAGTGGTCTGTTGGGGCCGCAGCATCTTAAATGCAGACAGGAACAGACTGGAAAACTCATTACGAAACTCTTTACTCATTCAGGAAGGTCCAGGGGACCCTTTAGACTCAGTACAAGTGGTGATAGATAGGAAGATGCTTACTTTCATGAACAATGAAACCCACCCCATGTATGAGACTCTAGTGGCACTGGGCAACAACCTTCTGTAATAGACTGCATCATCCAAAGTGTGTTATGGATTGTTACTGCAGGTCCTTTATTCTTGCTGCAGTTAGACCGTTTTTGTATTGTGCAATTCAAGGGCAATATTGTGCAAGTGTGGTTTATATAATGTTTTTTTTTTATAGTCTTCTTTGTTGTTGTCACGGGGGTTGGAATGAATTAGAACTGAAGACAGGATTTCTCACAAACAGGACAGGATTTATTCAGATCACTAAACACAATGCATTATAGGTACCAAGCTTTACAGTACAGTTCTTTCCTGTAACCGTGCTGTGTCCGCGTCCCTCCAGTCCTGTCGGTCGATGGCATCACTCTCCCCACGGCATGTGATGTCACAGCTTATAAGGCTGCACACATCATAAGTCGAAGAACATTGGGTATGCTAATTAATCTCCCTAATCAACGCGATGGCTCCGCCTCTCCTTCACCCTCAAGCAATACGTAACAGTTGTGTTATATTGTTATTTAAAACAGGTAGTTCAGTTCTTAAATCTGATTGGCTAAGCTGTTTATTCAGCCGTGACATTACTGTCAATAATGCACACCCCTGACAACTTCAAATTTGTATCAATGTGTGATATACGATAGATTTTTTTAAATCGTAATGTACAGATTAATATATACACTCAGCTGATTCCCAGTGGTCAGTGGGACTGTTCGGCTGTTTTTCTTAAACGTATTCTGTATTTTTGCCACTAGATGCCAGTATTTGATTGTTAGAGAAGCCAAAAGCCAGACTAGATTATGTTGCCGGAGAACAGTTTATTAACGATTTTGTCTTCAATTCACACATTTATGAATCAAACTCTTTTTTTTTTATTATTATTATAGTCTGTTTAGAAGCCTGTTCCCCTTGGTGGGGCAATAAAGGCTTATCTTATCTTAAAAATGGTAAGAGGACATGTAAAGGTTTATAAAAAATATAATTTTAGAAACCCTAAAAAAAAAAAGCTTGTATTTCCATATCAGAGCACACTTTTTAAAATTTGATATTTATAAGTTCGTTCATGTTTCAAACACAGAACTGACTTTTTTTTTTCCTCATCCAACTTTTGAAACTTGCTTCATTTCAAGTTGTCTACTGAGCAAACAGCGCAGTTGGGAGCAGAGCTGTTTATTGTGAAGGTAGATTTGAAATCAATTAATTCTTTCGTTTTTGAAGCATTTTTATCTCAATCTGGTTGTAAATCTCAGTCTCACGTCTCATTATTTGGCCAGCAACTTCTGCACATTGTGCGTCAGAAGACATCCCAAGGCACAGTGGATGCCACGCTGAAGTTCACACTCAGCGCTCTGTGGAATTTAACAGACGAGTCTCCCACCACCTGCAGGCACTTTATTGAGAATCAGGGACTGGAGCTCTTCATCAAAGTTTTGGAGGTATACACACTTCTTCTACAAGCATTTACACTTGATCACAATACTGTAATTGGATGTTGCATTTCAGTGGTTTACTAACAGCAAGGGGTGTTCAACGTCCGGCCCGTGGGCCAATCACGGCCCGCCGCCAGATCCCAAAAGCCCTGCGACTTCAGTCTTATAATGTTTTCAATATGGCTCTCAAGCTCTGTCAGAATAGATAAATCCCAAACTTTTTAAATGTAATTCCTTTTGTTAGCACATGATGGCAGCACCATTCTAATACTATCTGTTCCTGCCTTTATGCTTGAACCACGTTTAGCTCATTTCTGCAATGGCGACATCAGAAAAATAATAATAATAAGTTGACCGTGAAAGCCACCGCTTCATGTGCGGTGGGAATTACAGTCCTTCACTGAATATCAAGGCAATTGTTTTTGTCTAACTTGTAAAGCCTTGTTCAAGGATTTCAACATTAAAAGACACTAAGAGACTACACATGCTACAACATATAACAAGCTAACAGGGAGTGACCACGCTAAAAAAGTAAAGCAGCTGATCTGGCGATTTTTATGGCGAAAATTAAAGTTGTTTTATAACTGTATTTTTACATAAATTTTGTGGTGAGAAAAAGGCCCTGGGCATCTTCACTTTATTGAGTTTGGCCTTTTTTGCAAAATGTTTGGACACCCCTGATTTATAGTAAGAATTTTAAGATTCATCATTAGGGTTTCATGGCGGCACGGTGGCTTAGTGGTTAACACGTTCGCCTCTCAGCGCTAGGGGTTCCCGGTTCGAATCCCCATCTGGGTGGAGTTTCCATGTTCTCCCCGTGTCTGCGTGGGTTTCCTCCCACAGTCCAAAAACATGGAACAAGTTAATTGAATTCTCAAAATTGCCCCCTATAGAGTGTGTCTGTGTGAGTGAGTGTGTGCCCAGCGATGGATTGGCGCCCTGTCCTGGGTCTATCTGCCCAGCGCCCGAGACGTTCTCCCCTGGATGGGCATGGGGAACCCCACCGCGACCCTAATAGAGGATTAAGAGGGAGATAATGAATGAATTAGGGTTTCATCTAAACCACAACATTAGTCAGCATTTTAGGGTCATGAACTATAGGCATTACAGTCATATATGCAATGGCTTGTGTGCTTGAGTCGGGTTTTTAAGCAATAAAAAAAATTGCACATGCTTTACAGAAAGGAACCTTTTACATATTTCAATACATAGTTTCTAGTTAATAGCTTAATATAATTTTAATATTAAGGTATTTAGCGTAAGCTTTATATAGTGCTCTCTGCCATCCATTCAGTCATGTCTGACCATTAGATACTCCAGTATACAGTTTTCCAGTTAAAAAAAAAAAAAGTAATGCTGGTCATTTGCAGATTTTCAGCTTTCAAGAGGTTCTCTGGAATGTAACCCTTGGGACAGATAAGGGATCATTGTACTTGCTCAGAGATGTAAAAATTATTGGCCAAGATTTCATACTGATGTATGAATGTCAGCACTGTCTGAAAATTATTCTTTTTGCCCTCCGAAACCCTTTTTCTCACATTGAGCCTCATGAACATTGACATTGTCACCCTTGTCATTACACAAAAAAAAATTGTTTAACTTGGTCACCCGGCTAATTTTAAAACCATACCTGCCCTCTCTCGACAATAACCACTCTTGACCACCAGTCACTAACGTTGCTGTTTAAACTACATAGAGGGTGATCAGATATCTTGTGCTGCTTTTTGATGGTTGTGAAGGGAAAATAAACATCTGCAGGGTCCTAAAGAGTATGTTAAATGTTGTGGTGATCAAAGCAACAGTGTGAATTTGTATAGCATAGAACACACACACATTCACACCATTATGTTCACCATTATTTATAAGATTATGTTACCAAACCTTAAGTTGACCAACTGAAGCAACTCCAAATCTTTTCATTCAAAAATCCCAATAGTGACTTTGTTTATAGTGACCAGACTGAGAATATGTACCATGTGACTCAATTGACTTTTCTCTTTTGCTTTAGTCCTTCCCTTCAGAGTCTTCCATTCAGCAGAAGGTCCTCGGTTTGTTGGTGAGAACATTTAACATCATGCTGTATGTTTGTTTGGTGTGTGTTATTTTTGTGATGCAAAAGGAGCTCAGATAAAACATTAACAGAGCAGTAGTTGCAACAGATAACAACCCCATTTACTACTGGGCTGTTAAAGGCTGGAGGCTGGGTGCCATGTTAGGATAACGTGAGGGACCTACATGCTAAGAAATCCCGATAAAGTTTTTCTGCCACTGAGGCTGTAAAAAGAAGTGGCTTCGTATTTAATGAAGGAGGTACATTATGGCTTTGCTTGCAAAACATGGGGATGGGACGGCAGTGGGAGTTTTAACTGAAAAATGTGCTTACAGACACAAATTGCTCCTTCGCATTTAACCCATTCGTGCATTGTAAAGTGAGCACATGTGGCCGGAGCGGAGTGAAGCCTTATATACATCAACCATGGAGCAATTGGGGTTGGGTAGCTTGCTCGAGGGCACTTTGGCCATAGTACTTGGTGGGACCAGGAATCAAACTGCACACTTTCAGGTCACAAGGCTGGTTCCTTAATTACAAGCCTACAACTGCCCCAAAACTATGGGATTGATGCTTAAACTTTGTAAAAACATGGAGTCCTGTACCCAAAAAGAAAATAAATTGTGTTTAGATTTTGTTAAGACCTAGATCCAAGATTTGCAATTTAGAGCCATTTCACCTTGAATTCATGTTTTTGGGTTATGGGAGGAAACCGGTGAACCCAAAAAAACCCACACAGATATGATTAAATATGGAAACTTTACCCAGTCCGGGATTAAAACTTGGATCCTCAGCAGTGAGAGGTGGACATGCTAACCACTGCACCACCATGGCATCCTACCATATTTTCCGGACCATAAGGCGCACCGTATTATGAGGCGCAGTCTGAATTACGGGGTCTATTTCTGTATTTGACCCACGTATAAGGTGCACCGTGCTATAAGACGCAGTCTATTTCTGTATGGTACTTATTCTGTACGGCAGCGTATTATAAGGCACTTGCTAAAACATACGATCTACAATAAAAGTAAAGGATGCAAAACGCTGATTTATAATTGAAGTTTATTCTACTATTTGACAAACACACATTATTTTTAATCACTCTTCTCCCACAAATCCATCAATGTCCTCATCTTCTGTGTCTGAATTAAAAAGCTGTTTCACTATCGAGCACTCCGGTGTTCCCTCTTATCAATGTCCGAGTCAGTCTCGTCGCAACGATGCCGGCTTTCGTGAAAGCTCGGACCACGGTTACAGCAGAAACCTCAGCCCAGGCATTCACAATCCATCCGCAGACGGGTCGTAACTCGCCCGCCGCTGCCTCCGTGTTTTAGTAAACGTGTGTTCGCCGTCTATCATCCATCGCTCCCACGCTGCCCGTAACTTTACTTTAAACGCCCCGTTTACGCCAATGTCCAGCGGTTGGAGTTCTTTATTTAATCCTCCCGGAATGATGGCAAGCGCCGAATTAATTTTCTTCACTCAGCTTTTCTGTGAGATGAGCGCGCATGGAGTCACAGATCAGCAGGGACGGTGAAGTGTGAAAAAAAAACACCTGGTCGCACAACAATACTTTTAAAGATTTTGGAACTCAGTACACGTATAAGGCGCACCGGATTATAAGATGCACGTCCGATTTCTGTGTTTACATTACATTTGGTTATTTAGCAGACACTTTTATCCAAAGCGACTTACAAGGTGAGCACAGGGTTCATCACAACATCCCTGGAGCAATGAGGGTTAAGGGCCTTGCTCAAGGACCCACAGTGGACCTTGTATTTGAACTGCCAACCTTCAGATTGATAGTCCAACACCCTAACCACTGAGCTACCGCGCCGTGTTTGATTCTTTCGCTCTGTTGTGTGTTGATCAGAATAACATAGCTGAGGTGGGAGAGCTGCACACAGAGCTTATGATGCAGGGCTTTCTGGATCATATCCGCTCTCTGCTGCACAGTCCTGAAGTGGAGGTGAGTTACTTTGCTGCTGGCATTCTTGCCCATCTCACCTCTCGTGGTGCGACTGTGTGGACCCTCGACGTGCCCCTCAGAGTGACTTTGCTTGAGCAGCTGGTATGTATCGAAAGACCAAATAATTGTTTATTTTTTATCATGTATTAAAAAATGTTTCTGTTGCAGCACTCTGCTATTCTGAAATGGCCTACACCTGAATGTGAGATGGTAGCCTACAGGTAAGAAGCATCATCACAACTTCTACACTGATGGTATTCACAATTGCTTTTCCCCTGTCCTGTCTGAGTTCGTTTGCTATGATTTGCAGATCTTTTAACCCCTTCTTCCCCCTGCTGGGTTGCTACCAGGCTCCTGGGGTTCAGCTGTGGGCAGCCTGGGCCATGCAGCATGTTTGCAGTAAGAATGGTATGTGACTCCATTAGGTTTATTTAGGTGTTGACAAGTTTGGAAAAGTGATGCCAACAATAGTGTTTGTATTCCCAACTTGTGTGTCTGTCTGCCTGTAGCTGCGCGTTATTGCAGTATGCTCTTAGAGGAAGGTGGGCTGCAGCATTTGGAGGCAGTGAGGTCACAACCTGAAACGCACAGCGATGTGAGGCGACTGGTAGAAAGCATACTAGAGAGTCTTAATCGCCACAGAGCACGTATAGGTTACATAGGAGCAACAGGACCACACACACACAGAGGTAACATGAACATACACACACACACATATATTTATATATTAAACAAACACATACAGTTGTCATGTACACAAGTTCCAAGTGTTTGAGAGGAACTACCCCCACACATGTTTCCCAGGACATTATATATATTATATAATTCATGGTCAGTATACAATTTATATGTTGTATACAGTATAAAATATCCCTATGCCCATCCAGGGGAGAACTTTTCGGGTGCTCGGGCCCAGGACAGCCAGCACCCAGGACAGGATGCCAATCCAATCTATTGCTGGGCACATGCTCAGTCACACATACATGCACGCACACACACACCTCCAAGTAGTATTCAACCGCCTGCAGATTTTGCATGTTTAAATATTTGGAGCTAACTTGGCCTTGGCATTTGGAGCTAACTGTTGATCAGCCTATATGTGTGAAATGTGGGGGGGGGGGGGGGGGGGGGGGGGGGGGGGGGGGGGGGGGGGGGGGGGGGGGGGGGGGGGGGGGGGGGGGGGGGGGGGGGGGGGGGGGGGGGGGGGGGGCCATGCCCATCCAGGGGAGAACGTCTCGGGCGCTGGGCAGATAGACCCAGGACAGGGCGCCAATCCATCGCTGGGCACACACTCACTCACACAGACACACTCTATAGGGGGCAATTTTGAGAATTCAATTAACTTGATCCATGTTTTTGGACTGTGGGAGGAAACCGGAGAACCCGGAGGAAACCCACGCAGACACGGGGAGAACATGGAAACTCCACCCAGATGGGGATTCGAACCGGAAATCCCTAGCGCTGAGAGGCGAACATGCTAACCACTAAGCCACTGTGCCCACTACTATATATATATATATATATATGTATATATATATATATATATATATGAAAAGGGGGGGGTTGAAGGAAAGAATAATGATCAGGTTTGAAATTTCTACAGTGTAGCTGGTTCTTCCTTAACTAAAGACTTGTGGTGTTCTCATTTGTAAATTGCTTTGGATAAAAAGCATCGGCTTAATGATTAAATGTAACTGTAACCGTAGAAAAGCCCACATTTTCACGAGAACAAGAAAACCCAGATCAGCTTTCAAAGAGGCGCTGAGAGGCGAACGTACTAACCACAACACTACTGTGCTCATCCTCTTTGGAGTAAAATCATAAAAGGAACCACTGTGACTGTAACCTCTATACATGTCTGTGTTCTAATAATTCAGCAGCATTTTCACTCTTGATTCTTCATGTGATTTGTGTTTTGTTTCCAGAGCGAGAGGTTCCATGACATGGCTTTCTGCTCTCAAGTGACACTACCTGGACATCCTGTGTGTGTGTGTGTCGTTGTCTCTGCATCCTTGTTGTCCTCCTTCCCCTCATATGCTCCTTTCACCTCCATGACGGAGCAATTGGGGAAAGTTACCAAGCATTTGTTTGCACAAAGCAAATTTTCATTTTGTTTTGATTAAAAATGAGAGGGTATATCACAAAGCGGGCAAAAATGGATGAGAGCAGTTTGGAGATGTGAGTGTATCCTAATGTGGGAGTGTGCATGCCTGCATGTGCCGAGAGAGCATGCTTCAATACCTCCACAGCATTTTTCTGACTTGAGCCACAGGTTTTCCTTCCACAGATACTCGTCCTCATGGACACAAACGGCAATAAAGGTCTCAACCGTATTGATGTTTTAAATGTATGAGGTTTCATCTTTTCTCTAGGTGTTTACATCTGTATGTATGTGTACGCATGAGTGTGGGTGTATGTGACCAGAGATTTACTTTAAAAGCATGAAAGGGTTAATGTGAAGGTATGTATTTTTGATATTGTTGTACATGGTATCAACTGTTAAAGAACTTAAGTGCTGTTAAAGATGCTTTGCTGTGTTGCACGTAAAAAATGCTCTCTTGATTAAATGGTACAAATTTGCACATCAAGCCGTCATTGTACACTACATAGACAAAAGTATTGTAACCCCAACCTTTAATATTTGAGTTTTGGTGTTCATTCAGTCCCATTGCTATAGGGGTATAAAATCAAGCAACTACCTTTGCCTTCTAAACAGTAATATGATTCCTTATGGTAGAAAAGTTTGGGTAAGGCTCTTTTAAGTTCTCGTATGCAAAGCAAGGGACATAAAAAGCTCTCACTAAGCTCTTTACCACGTTGCTAACATCCACATTGGTGGACCTGGGATTTGAACCCACATCTTTAAGATTGATAGCGAAACACATTAAACACTGAACCTACACAAAACAAAATGTTCTTATAAATAGATAAAAATTCACAAACGCACCCAAAAGTGCAGAAAGCCGTCCCAGCGGACAGAACGCCGTTACAGCTGTGAATGGAGGTCTAACTTGAAATGGCATGTCAGCAAAAGCTTTTTTTTTTGGGGGGGGGGGGGGGTTTTCAAAATACCATTGTCTATATAGTATATTTCAGATTATCCAGGTGAACTCCCGAGTGTGCTTGTTGCAAAGTACAAGTTGTGCTTGGATTAACCCAGTGTTGAACCCTGTGCTCAAACTTATTGTGTTTAATTGTAAACATGGCCCTTTCTGCTCTCAGTCCCTGTCTATCCTTTTGCTTTCTGTCACTGCTTCTGGCGTCAAGCCAAGTCCCAGTGGCCGATGCTTGCCGAGCAGCGGCACCACCGTTCCATTATACCACAACACTGAAAGGCCCTGATGCTGGCTATTCAGTTATTAAAAAGTTTGCTGGTGAAAAAAAAACTGGAAATGAAATCAATTGGTCTACATGTCTTTGGTTTGTGCATGTGCCATGTTTTCACTGCATGCAACTGTTCAGTTCTACCATCCATCCATCCATTATCTTCCGCTTTCTCCTCTACTAGGTTCATGGGGGGGGGGGGGAGTTCTACCATTTATCTTTAATTTATGTAAGCCAATGTACTTCTACGAGGATTTATTTCAGGTTTATTATGAAAACAACCCTGGATATGACAGACTTAATAAATTATTGTAACCTGTAATTATGGTATATGAACTAATAAAGTGTTTGAGATGCTGGGAAAAGCAGTCCAATTCAGATCATTTCTTAAACCTGTAAACAGTTTATATAAACCTTGTATTGTTTATGTGCTATTACTTTAAAGCATGAATCAAAATTTATATTGGCAGGGTAATGATGCTGGTACGTTTGTTTGGTGTCAGTTTATTGAAATTTATGAACATTTTACTGCCTTTAGTAAAATTACATGTCAACTTACACAGTTATTGATGATAAAATCGGCTGCATGTCAGGTAAAAACACGGAGGGATTAACATCTTCAAGAAATATCAACGTCTACATTGTAAAATTGGACACTTCTTATTCCATCCTTTGAGAGGTTTGGTAGTGATGATTATATTTCAGATGATTGTGCACCTTTGAAAAAAGGTTTTCATGTCCTTGGCCTTAGCAAGATGCATTATGTCATTGGCATTGCCTGCAAATAGACTGGATCTCAGTTTAGTTGAAAACCTCTGGTGTAAATTGCAGAAAGTTATCAATGAGTAACAACAAAGTTTATCTAGCAAACGGCAATTAAACACATCTGGAGCCAGATTAATGAAGAGCATTGCATAATGGGAGATTTATTACATAGTACTTAAAATGGGGCGGCACGGTGGCTTAGTGGTTAGCACGTTCGCCTCTCAGCGCTAGGGGTTCCCGGTTCGAATCCCTATCTGGGTGGAGTTTCCATGTTCTCCCCGTGTCTGCATGGGTTTCCTCCGGGTTCTCCGGTTTCCTCCCACAGTCCATAAACATGGATCAAGTTAATTGAATTCTCCAAATTGCCCCCTATAGAGTGTCTGTGTGAGTGAGTGTGTGCCCAGCGATGGATTGGTGCCCTGTCCTGGGTCTATCTGCCCAGCGCCCGAGACGTTCTCCCTGGATGGGCATGGGGAACCCCACTGCGACCCTAATAGAGGCTAAGCGGGAGATAATGAATGAATGAATGAGTATTTAAAATGACATTTTAACAGCACTATGTGCTATGTGTAGCTCACCAAGTGGTCACCGTCTTTTGGTCAATGGAATGTCTTGCGCCGTGGCATGTCTGTACTCTGGCCTACAGGACAAATTTCTGGATTTGACACCTCTTACCTTCACTCTATCTTTCCAAAATATACTCCAACGCGTTCACTTTGCTCTGGCGATGAATGGCATCTGGTAATTCAACCTCACCATGCTAATTCTCATTCTATATCATTCATCACTGTTAAATGGTGGAGCGATCTTCCCAACTCTGTCCTAAAGGCTGGGTCATTTGGCATGTTCAAGAACTCAACACATCTTTTCAAAACGCTTGTTTGTAAAAAAAAAAAAAAAAAAGGGCTTAGTGGTTAGCACATTCGCCTCTCAGCACTACGGATTCCCAGTTCGAATCCCCATCTGGGTGGAGTTTCCATGTTCTCCGCGTGTCCGCATGGGTTTCCTCCGGGTTCTCCGGTTTCCTCCCACAGTCCAAAAACAAGGATCAAGTCAATTGAATTCTCCAAATTGCCCCACATAGTGTGTGAGTGAGTGTGTGCCCAGCGATGGATTGGCACCCTGTCCTGGGTCTATCTGCCCAGCGCCCGAAACGTTCTCCCCTGGATGGGCATGAGGAACCCCACCACGACCCTAATAGAGGATAAAGCGGGAGATAATGAATGAATGGATAATGATCAGGTTTTTATCATTCTCTAGTGTAGCCATTTATTTCCTTTACTACTCACTTGTGTTGTTCTCTCATTGTAAGTTACTTAGGATAAAATTGTCTGCTAAATGATTAATTGTGATGTAATGTCATGTTTCAGCTTTTAAAGGCTGCATATGATCATCACGTGAGATAATTACTTTCAATACACGACGCCGTCGGCTCCGTCTTTACTCCCCCAGCACTGCTGTCGTTATCCAGGTCCAATCCTCAAAGAATGTAAGTGGTTATTAAAGCCAGATGGGGTGCAATAAAGTACTTATAGTGGCATATTCTTCTTATGATTCTATAATATTTTTTTTTGCCCTTCGATGGACCTATGACCAATCTGGGGTGGTCCCTTTAAGCAATCCTTTTTTTAAAAAAAAATGAAGCAAAGTAAGCGAAGGCGATTTCTAAAAATCATGTTACCATATGACTTTATAAAGACAATTTTATAAAGTATCACCACTCAATCAATACAAGGTTATGGAAACAATAACAGCAAATACATGCGAGAATTTAAAATCTAAGGTATTAAACACTTTAGTTTTGATCTTTAGAAAAATGTATTTAATCAGGTTTGAATTTTATTCTATATCAATAATCAAAAAGAGGTAAAACTCTTTATATATGATATTGCTTAAAAACTGCATATTGGCTAATTTACTTGCCGGTGTATATCGGAGACCTTTTCTCTATAAAAGCAGCCATTCCCTCTTGCCTGTCTCTTGTTGGAATAACCTGCAGTAGAAAGATGTAAAAATGATTAATATTAGAAATGGCTTACCTTACCAGGTTGTAAAATGTTGTCCCTAAACATTTAAAGAGCTTTAAAAAAAAAAATTAAACAATACTGTGTTACCATCACCAATTTTTACATCACCACAATTACCGATTGTAAGCCATCTGTTTTTCTACTCACTTTGTTAGTCCACTTAATTCTGTTCCCCAATGATCAGGACAGGGGAGGTATTAGCGTGGTGGATGATATGGTGGTTAGTGTTTGTGGTGTTGTGTTGTGTTAATCAAACACAGCAGTGCTGCAGGATGTCCAATGTTCTGCTCTTAGCTATTTCTAGCTATAAGTTTTGGTACTTGTTCAGTGATATAATCCATTATTTCTTGGTGGCACTGTTGACTTAAAACAAGGAGCTGCCAAGTTTAATGTCAGGTGGAGAGCAAAGGTCTCGTTTATGAATATTAGGTGCTCTAGTTTTCTCTTCCAGCCCAAAACAGCTTAAGGCAGGTTATCCGGAGACATTCAATGACCAAGTGTGACTATGTGAATGACTGTCCAATGTATTTTTCTTATTTTTGCTCAATGAGAGCTGCAAGAAAAGGCTTTGTGAATTTCTACACACCTACAAAGTTGAGGGTACAAAGAATGTACATACCCTGGCATAGCACATGCCCTCTATGGCCATTCCTGATGCAATGGCCACTTCCGCACCTCGGTTCATGGCTTCCTTTGCCATTCGGACTGCAACTGGAGCCTTGGAGGGGAGAAAAAAAAAACATTTCTTGTCAGAGCTAATTTAAAGTAACTTTTAGTTATTGTACTTATGCACAAACAAACACCAAAAACAAAAAATCCGATTTTAAGCTTCTGTTAAAAACCCCACTTAATCATAGAGTGACAATATTCTGCTTAAACTGGGTTTAATCAACAGGATATAAGTCGCAGGTCTCGGCCTCAGACGCAGAGGAATAGAAATGGAGCCTATTAACATGCCATTTAATTGTGCTGTGATAAGAGCACAATTAAATTCATTTAACTCTATGCTATATGAGTTGTAAGCACTCAATAAAAATAGTAATAATCTACACCTTTAATACATTCGGAACAAATTTTGAATTTTGGGAGCTTGTACCAACTCTAAAACTCTAACCAACTATAATCCACTAATAGTGGATTATAAATTCTGGCTCAAAGTGTTGTAACAGCATTGTCACAGTATTAAGTAAATTCAATTTTAAGGTTTCAGCAGGGCTATTGTCTTATCTTGCTTCCATAGATTAAAAGGATATTCCAAAGTTAAGAAGCCTCAAAATTTAGCTTTCTCTCTTAGCAGAGACTGTTTATTGAGTCAACTAAAGGAGACCAAGTCCTTTTATAAAACAGGTAGTTCCAGCCCTTAAATCTTATTTGCAGAGTCATTTTTCCAGGGACAATATTAACAATAATGCAATAATGACAATGTGGAAATGTGTGAATGTGGTTGAACTTAAGTTTAAATGTTAATAAAAAAAAAAACCTAATGTAAACAGCAAGCCGATTCCTGATAAGCACTAAACCTGTAGTCCTTTGCTTAACTTTCACTTTTACGTTGTGGAAGGCCATTAAATGTAGAGTTTTCTATATTGTGGTACCAGACCAACTTGTAGTTTACATATTATAAAAAAATTTTTTTAATTAGTTCTGAAATGTGGAGTTCATACAGTGATTTATTAAAACAACCTCAGAACAAGTGTATTACTGTAAGATTATAAAAACATAAATTCATTTTTCTCCATCAAAATGTTATCTAGATTCATTCACTCTAGTCATGGTAAGGAGTCATGGTTGCCACTTTGCATTGTGCCTAATAACACCGCTTTAATAAAATGATCATACTGAGCATTTAAGCCAAATTATATGGCAGCAGAATAAAAACATGCACACATAGAACGTTCAGATTTTCTTACCAAATCAATCCAACAAATCATATTCAGAGACATTATTTTGTGCATGGGAGCAGGACCATAAAGAAAGAACACCTCTAATCCAATAGAATCCCTATTTAGAAAACCTTCTCCATCCTGTTTTTTTTTTTTTTTTTTTTTTTTTTTTTTTAAAATTAATACTCTAAACTGATTAAAACTCATTTTAAATTAACCAAACTACAATATATGGACAAAAATATTGAGCCAAACCTCCTAATCCATTATCTTCTTATAGTTCCATTGTGACTTGCGCGTATTGAAAAGGGCTTCTACCTTTTGGGGGGGGGGGGGGGGGGGGGGGGGGGGGGGGGGGGGGGGGGGGGGGGGGGGGGGGGGGGGGGGGGGGGGGGGGGGGGGGGGGGGGGGGGGGGGGGGGGGACTGGGACAGTTTTAAGTGGTAGACCTTGACTGGGACAGTTTTAAGTGGTAGACCTTGACTGGGACAGTTTTAAGTGGTAGACCTTGACTGGGACAGTTTTAAGTGGTAGACCTTGACTGGGACAGTTTTAAGTGGTAGACCTTGACTGGGACAGTTTTAAGTGGTAGACCTTGACTGGGACAGTTTTAAGTGGTAGACCTTGACTGGGACAGTTTTAAGTGGTAGACCTTGACTGACACAACTGAAATGCAACAGAGACTGTGAACCAGGTCCCCTCATCCAACATTACTCATCGAGGACGTGTCCATGATTTTTTTCCCCATTCACACAAGAGTATTTGTAGCGATTTTACAGCTGCAAAGTGTGAGAACAATTTAGAATTTGACGTCATTGACGCAAGGATGTGTGTGTGTGTGTGTGTCTCAATGCGTTTTAACTTACCTGGGGAAGTATCTCTCTGGCCAGATTCAGAGCTTCTCGGTGTGCTGCGTCTTCGCTCTGATTCTGTGAGACAGTGCGGTTTACCAGGCCCAACTCTAGAGCTTGTTGCCCTCCTATACGCCTTCCAGTAAAAATAAGCTCCTTTGCCATGGCAAAGCCCACTGTTCTTGGTAAACGCTGGCTTCCACCTAGTTGACATTGAGAATACCATAAACTCAATTTTTGCTACAATTTGAATTTAAAGGCTTGGCAATATCATCGAATTATCTTAATTCTCTATTAGGGTTAGAGGGTTAGTCCCCATGCCCCCCTTGAGAATTTTTCCGGCACTGGGCAGATAACCCAAAGAAAACCCACACGACACATGGAAATTCCACCCAGATCGGGATTTTAATCCAGACCGCCTAGTACTGAAAAGCGGACTAGTTAACCACTACACTACCGTGCAACCCAATTTGTTTTTCTTTGACCTACAATTAGATGTTAAAACTTTGCTTGCCTTCTCCTATTTAAAAGACTATTTCATTAATATATTCCAATTTCTTACCCGCTCCTGGAAGCAGTCCTCGGGTTGTCTCAATCAGGCCCATCTGTGCAGAGTGTGCTGAGACAGAGCGAGACAAACATTCAGGCATCTTATCTCTGCATTAACATATGTCTCTAACGAATATATCCGTCATGTGTGCTCATATAGAGAGTAATCAATTTCTATAACCAGCTTTTCATAAATACATAATACATGGTCCTTATTAAAAAAGTTTAACTTCCAACCTAAACCTAAGCTCTCATCACCTGCCCTTGGAAGATCAAAGCAGAATCTTACCTGCTGTGCGGAGGTCACATGCCAGTGCCAGCTCTAGTCCACCCCCAAGAGCGAAGCCATCTACTGCAGCAATGGTTGGCATAGGCAGTGCAGCTGGCACAGAAGCAGCATAAAGCATGAATCAGACAGATCATAAATCATGCTGCAGGAAGTCGGGCATTTTCAGAGCATTAAACTGAGAACCAGAAGTGTTAAAAGCAGCACAAGCTTGCAATTATGTTAAAATAACTTTCTTTAAATAAATACTTATAAATATATATATATATATTCTTTAAGTGTTTTCAATCATTACTAAGGCATCTGTCATGCATGTAACAAAACTATCCTAAACTCATGGCCCCTTATAATGTACATTTTTCATTTCTACCCTTCAAGTTCAAGTTATTTATTTATATAGTGCTTTTTACAACAGTACATTGTCACAAAGCAGCTTTACAGAATGAAAAGCCTTTAAACCCCCAAAGAGCAAGCCGAAGCGACAGTGGCAAGAAGAAACTCCCTGTTATGTTGTTATTTTAAGGAAAAAAACAAGACTCAGTTGGGGACCCATCCTCCGTGAGTGGCCAGGCAGCAACAACAGTGTAGGACAGCCATGTGCAGATATCTTCATTCATTCATTATCTCCCGCTTATCCTCTATTAGGGTCGCGGTGGGGTTCCCCATGCCCATCCAGGGGAGAACGTTTCGGGCGCTGGGCAGATAGACCCAGGACAGGGTGCCAATCCATCGCTGGGCACACACTCACTCACACACTCCATATGGGGCAATATGGAGAATTCAATTGACTTGATCCATGTTTTTAGACTGTGGGAGGAAACCGGAGAACCCAGAGGAAACCTCACGTGGACACGGGGAGAACATGGAAACTCCATCCAGATGGGGTGTACAGATATTTAACAATTGGAAAAACTCTAACAACTGAAAGTTGTTCAAATGTTGTTCAAAAGTCCAAGTTCAAATCATTTTATTTGTCATTCCAACAATATACAGTGGTGTACAGTATGCAACACTATTTATTTTATCAGCTCCACTTACTGTAAAGATGCACTTTATAGTTTTACAAATACAGACTGTAATCCATGTTTACTTTGCAAGTCCCTTATACTGTGTTCTCAAATTCTCATAGGGTCCCGGTGTCATGTATTGTTTGGTTGAATCATTCTCAGCACTGCATTAATGATGACATGGTAGTACTGTATTAGTGTCTGTTAAATATTACTAATTTTAAAATGCAATATATATTGTAACTGAAAAAAACCCATATCATTTATCACTAGTTTCCATAACTATTTCATTACTCCCTTGGTTTATTTAATAAATTCCAGGAAAAATTCCACCCCACTGAAAATCTTTGGCATAAACTGTAACATCCATCGGGAGCCAGGTCTTGAATTGAATTGGCAAAATTTTGCACAGAAGCTTTCCAGAAAAGAAGTTAAAGGAAGGTAAGATTTAGACTGTAATTCCTAAAAAGCTTGATTAGACTTTTATGTAGTTATTGAGGCTATTTCTAAAAATGTGAGTTCAATTACTAATATTAAAATTGTGCAAAGTTTCAGCCTAATTGGATAACAGGAAGTGGTGAAATATCATTTGCAAACTTTTTACCAGACACACAGATGAAGTTAATATAAAGGTGGTAAAAAAAAAGAAAAGGTGGTTATTTTGGATATAAAGACTTTTATTTTATCATAATCATGTCTTACCTATCTCATTCATTAGTGAGCGGAGGCCATGAACAAACAGTTCAGCTGCAGAGTTACTCATCTGTGCTCGCTCCTTTAGGTCCGCCCCTGTAATGAAAGTGGAAGTTTCTTAAAGAATTTCAAGATATTAATAAACCAATTATTATACGGTAGTGTTACATTTTAAAACAGTCTTTTTTATTGAAGTAATAAAAAAAAATGTACTTGCGTATAAATTATATATTCTATCAGAAACATATAATTATATGTTTATATGTTTTGAGAGATGTCAACAAAATCAATCTATTAATATTAAACATTAGTAGGTCATCATTCACACAAACATCTTATGCAATAATGGACTTAAAAGACAAGTTCTTAATTTTCAAAATATTAATAATACAACAATATTTTTCAACATTTTTTCTACTCCATTTCATTTAGTAACAAAAGGAGCATTTCTATTAAACCTATTTAATTTTTTACAGTGCATGTTTTCCAATATGTTAAATAAATTTGTGCTGTGTAAAACTGTGTGCAAAGTTAACAAAACTTACAGTTTAATGTCTGAGTAATTATATGAAACCACATTCAATTTTAATTCACTTGTTTTAGGGTTTATTAAAAACTAATTGATAGTGTTCTTGTATTTAAAGAAATAAAAGACAATTTTGTAATATGTGACACAAATAGTGGTTATTTCGTGATCTCCAAATTTGCTTAGTCTGCATGTTCTATCCAGGATTACGTGCAATGCCTCTACTGTCACCAACAACAGCAGTTTAAAGAAATAAAGTGACTTGTATAAAAGTTTATTTACAGTACATTAATAGGTGGTTTTACTTTTCATTGTTCAACTTGAAATGATATAATCTTACCAAGCAGAATTTTTTTTTTTTTTCTTGGGAATAATTTAGTTTAGGGCGGCACAGTGGCTTAGTGGTCAGCACGTTCGCCTCTCGGCACTAGGGATTCCCGGTTCGAATCCCCATCTGGGTGATGTTTCCATGTTCTCCCCGTGTCCGCGTGAGGTTTCCTCCGGGTTCTCCGGTTTCCTCCCACAGTCCAAAAACATGGATCAACGCAATTGAATTCTCCATATTGCCCCATATAGAGTGTGTCTCTGTGAGTGAGTGTGTGCCCAGTGATGGATTGGCGCCCTGTCCTGGGTCTATCTGCCCAGCGCCCGAAACGTTCTCCCCTGGATGGGCATGGGGAACCCCACCGCGACTCTAATAGAGGATAAAGTGGAAGATAATAAATGAATAATAAATTATTTAGTTTAAGAGGGCTGCAAAGTGGCATAGTGGTTAGCACATCCACTGGGGATCTAGTTTCAAATCATGTTCAAATACATGGATTAAAGTTGAATTGCCTGCTCTATAAAGTTCCCTATAAATTCCTCTATGAAGTGTGTGTGTGAGAGTGTGTCACCAGCAATAGATTGGCATACTGTCCTGGGTGTATCTGCCTAGCACCTAAAACATTCTCTATTAGATGGGCATAGGGAACCCTCTTCGACCCTAGTAGAGGATTAAAATAATTTGGATGATTTAGAACAATTGGGAGACTGAACTTCTGTGTACAGTTCATTCTTGTTTAATTTTGGTAATTATTATGCATTGGTGGTTTGTTGTATATAGGTTTTAAAAAAGAGTCAATGCAATTTTTCCCCATTAATCACTTGGTTTGTATGAAAATAATAAATAACAACCAACTAGGTAACATGACAAGGCAAGATCCATACAGCCTACTGTATTCCGTCATTCACAAGAGCTGCCTTTTCTAATGTTTAGCTACAATTAGTAAAAGGATTTTAGATAGAGTTATTTACATTACTATGACTTATAACAATAACATAATTTGGACAGAGCTTCCATAGCCCAACAGATGGCACTCTAAGCTCTAAGAAACTGGTTGAGAAAAGCTAGATAAGCTAGCTATACTTCAGTCAGATTTACATAAATAAAAGATATATCGTACATAAAAAATATGGATAACGCATACCAATACAGTACTGTACAACTGTGGTTGTATTTTTCTATTTGCATTTTCTGTAGTAATGAAAGCTGACCTGCACAAAAGACTCCAGGCACCAGACTTCTAAAAACGACCACACGGACGGATGAGTCATGGTGCAGGTCTGATACACACTGCCGCATCTGCACAGAGAGATATATTATGAGTGGGAGAAATATCGATAGATAACCAGATAAAAAATGTGGGACTGAGTGAGCAGCACAGAGCAGGGGAGCTTAACATTTTTAGTCCATTTTTGTTTCATAATATTCCATTTAGTGATTCGTGTCGCTTTCCAACAGAAATTAATTCTGGCGAAAAGATACAGGTTGAATGTTTTGGATAAAAATCACAAAAGAATGTAACAAAGAGGTAAACTGGGTAGTGTTATTTTTTTGGAATACAGGTGCTGATGAATCATACTGATGCACACAGGCTGATCTCACCTGAGACACAAACACATGACCCAGGGAGTTCCGAGCATGCACCCGACACATCACCACCTCCACAATGCCTGAGAGCAAGAGAGAGGGGTGGGAGAGAGAAGGGGAAAGAAGAAAAGAGTTCTGGGGGTACCTTCAGAATTTTACATACATACATATATAGTTTGTCATCAACTTGAGTGGGTAAATGATTACATTTAATGGCATATGGCACGTTGCAGAGATGTTGCACTGTGTGAGGCATATGGTGGCCACCCCAATAGAGTAAATGTACACTGCACAATATTTAACAATTTTTTTTTTATTGTAGTCAGCCTAAAGCACACCTGAACAATACTCGTACTGTGCAATCTTGATATTCCACACCAGTGAGGTGGATGTATTATTACAGCAAAGGAGAACACAGACAAATTTGCAAATGTTTTAAAGAAAAATTCCTTTTGTGCATATAGAAAAAGGTCATCTTTCAGCTCTTGAAAAATGGGAACAAAAAAAAGTGTTGCATTTATATATATATATATATATAGGGCGGCACGGTGGCTTAGTGGTTCGCCTCTCAGCGCTAGGGATTCCCGGTTCTAATCCCCATCTGGGTGGAGTTTCCATGTTCTCCCCGTGTCTGCGTGGGTTTTCCTCCCACAGTCCAAAAACATGGATCAAGTTAATTGAATTCTCAAAAATTGCCCCGTTTAGAGTGTGTCCGTGTGAGTGAGTGTGTGCCCAGCGATGGATTGGTGCCCTGTCCTGGGTGTATCTGCCCAGCGCCCGAGACGTTCTCCCTTGGATGGGCATGGGGAACCCCACCGCGACCCTAATAGAGGATAAAGCGGGAGATAATGAATGAATGAATATATATATATATATATATATATATATATATATATATATATATATATATATATATAATATTTTTTAATGGCATGGCACTGATACACCTAGAAGTTAATCAACTTTGATTCGGTTTTAAGCATTTGAAGTAATCGAAACATACATTTCTACCAAAGCATTTGTGGTTTTAAAAGCAACAAGAAAAAAAGAAAACAGAACAGTTTAATAATCCATAATCCAAGATCTAAGTGAATGTAGTGAAGCAGAAAGATCCAAGTGTGAAAACTAAAGATAGTTTGCAGTTCTACTCCTGTAATCGAAGCTGTGACTGCATAAATATTTCCTCCAGTTCACTTCCACCCCCGTGAAAAAAAAATTACATGACGTTCTGGTGAAACAACCTGCATTCAGTGGATTCCTGATTAGCATAAAAACACCTCGGTTAACTTATAAGCCTGCTTTGTGCTCTGTGTTAGATGGGAAGGGTGAGTTTGACTGGAGTTAGAAAACTAATGTTGCTTGTAATTTACTGTCTGTCGTATGTTTTCTGAAAAGCGTGTTTCAAGTGAAGGATTTCAAATAAGTAACTGGAATCCAAGCTACCAGCTATCAGTAACCAGTGTTAATATTTCACTCGCAACATGACTCATTCATTACAAGATCCAATGATGACCTACATCAGTGACTAGTATATATATGCAGTCACTTTAGCACTAAATAAACTATGTATTTAGAGTTTCCATGTTCTCCCCGTGTCTGCGTGGGTTTCCTCTGGGTTCTCCGGTTTCCTCCCACAGTCCAAAAACATGGATCAAGTCAATTGAATTCTCCAAATTGCCCCCTATAGAGTGTGTCTGTGTGAGTGAGTGTGTGTGTGCCCAGCGATGGATTGGCGTCCTGTCCTGGGTCTATCTGCCCAGCGCCCGAGACGTTCTCCCCTGGATGGGCATGGGGAACCCCACCGCGACCCTAATAGAGGATAAGTGGGAGATAATGAATGAATGAATAGATTTAAAGCTTTAACGGCATCCCACCCCCCCATTTCTCAGAAGTCCAAAACACTTTGAAACAGATATACAGCACGTTGTAACTTTACAATGCAAATGAGATCGAAGTTCTTACCATAGTCCTGTCCTTGCAGGTGAGACAGGTGGACCTCAGCAGGGTCTTCAGTGCAAAAAGCTCTCTCGTGGGAAAGATTAACCCACACGTAGCGATTACAGGTGTTGACGGTGTTTCGTAAAATGGAGTGATTCGCAGAGAAACTCTGCGATGAATAAAGTTTACAGCAATGTCTGCTTACCGAAAACACACCTACAACAAACCTACCAAACGCGGCCATGTTCAGAGGTTTCCTCGTGAACTTTTTGTGTTTGAGCCTCAAAAACCACGACGTCCAGATGTTACTTCACAAAACACGTATGAAGCAGACATCCCACTGTTAGAAGAGAATTCTGAAACAGTGAGCCACACGTTTTGATGCCTTTCCAGGTTCACTTCACTTCACTTCCTCTCACACCGCCGCACTTCCCTTCCCACAGTATCACAGCAGGATGGTTTTGTCTTTTACAAACATTTATAGATATTTACTAGCTATTAACGACATATCTGACCGAATCACAGAGCTGGGCTTTGGAAATAATTTTACACGTAACTTCAAAAAAGAAAATCCTTCTTGCTTATGTATGTTGCACCAGCAGAGGGAGGTAAAGGTTCGGTGAGAAACCCAGAAAAAACTACACTTTGAAAACAAATAATAAAACTACATTTCGTTACATCGTATTCTCTGTACTTTCCCATTAAACAATAGACGTCGAATAGATTGCAGATTAGGTCTACATTAAGGCCATCGGTGGCATTTTTGGTATTTTGGTGACATTTTTTGGTTTATTTCCAGAGAGGGGCGGCACGGTGGCTTAGTGGTTAGCACATTTGCATCTCAGCGCTAGGGATTCCCGGTTCGAATCCCCATCTGGGTGGAGTTTCCATGTTCTCCCCGTGTCTGCGTGGGTTTCCTCCGGGTTCTCCGGTTTCCTCCCACAGTCCAAAAACATGGATCAAGTTCATTGAATTCTCAAAATTGCCCCATATAGAGTGTGTCTGTGTGAGTGAGTGTGTGCCCAGCGATGGATTGGCGCCCTGTCCTGGGTCTATCTGCCCAGCGC
>JAFMOD010000047.1:238854-274144 GCA_019802435.1 Corydoras maculifer | reverse complement strand
GCGCCAATCCATCGCTGGGCACACACTCACTCACACACACACACTCTAAATTGGGCAATTTTTGAGAATTCAATTAACTTGATCCATGTTTTTGGACTGTGGGAGGAAACCGGAGAACCCGGAGGAAACCCACGCAGACACGGGGAGAACATGGAAACTCCACCCAGATGGGGATTCGAACCGGGAATCCCCAGCGCTGAGAGGCGAATGTGCTAACCACTAAGCCACCGTGCCGCCCCCATCAATGAACAAATAATTCTAAATATATTAATACCAAAGTTTACCATAGTGCATTAGCCTTTAATTGAAACTAAAATACAGACTTTACAGTCAGAGTGCATTTGGATTTTGCGAATCTTTACATGTTTAACTTAACATTAAAGATTAAATTCATACTTCAGACTTTTTAACTATATTGCACATTCGCTACATTTTCAATGAATCGCAATCTCTCCCCTGCTCCATGCTATCTGCTAGCGTGAACTAGCATGCTAGCGAACTACAAAGTGAGTGTGCTGTACGGTGGCCGAGCGGATATGTAATGCGATATGCAGTACGCTCGGGAGGGGACGCCAAAGTAAAACTTGAACACATTATTAAAAATTCGATTCTTGGGCATTGTGAATTGATTCAGGACTACGAATCGAGATTCTTTAAAGAATTGATTTTATCTGCACTCAGTATACATATATGCTTTTAATGTATATTTTTATACAGCTTGGGAATATTTATGTATTAACACACCAAAAATAGGGTACCTTCTGTATCAGTACTCGATAAAAATAATGTACTTATATGCTAATGAAGGTGTCTGTCTGGACTCCTGGCTTTAGATAAATAGAATAAGAGCATAATAGAAAATAACCTCAGGCTGCCCATCTGCTCATTATCAGACACTGGCAGCCGTAACACCCTCACAGGAATGGCACTTGCCTTTAGCAGATCCACACCCAAAAATTGGTACACAGATGCTCCGAATGAGTTAGGTCTGGATAAAGATGATATGTAGAGTTTTGTACTGCATGAAGCCCACACACTTCTAGCACAAAGTCGTCTAATAAATACAAATATTTGACAATAAGTTGGTAGCATAACTCGTTCGGCATGAAAAGTTCTGAAAGTTTACATAGTGTTCAATGAAGACAATTTTGGCAACCGCTGCAAATCAAAGATTTTGATTTCCACCTTGCATATTTTTCCGTCCGTACTCGGAATCACTTGGGTATTCCATCCCATGGGCCATTGGCTTCGCTTAGTTTGGTAGTCCTTTACAAGAACAACAGTTCCTAACCAGACTCTCAACTCAGGACTGGCCAGACTCTTTCCACTGACGTCTGTATAGATGCGTGGAGTCAAACTCACCAGGAGGACAGAGACCAGATTCAAATTTTTTGTGTTAACAATACTGCAGGTGTAAGTACATGAGGGTCTTCAGGGTCTGTAGAAATTGGAACTAAAGGTCTTGAGTTTACAATTGCAGTTACCTTAGCCACGAGAGTTGTAAGGACCTCGTAAATTAATTATTAAATAATTATAATTTGACCCTTTATATATGTATAAAGAACACTTTCTATAGTATTACATTATTTTAAAAAAGCTTTGTAACTGCTTATGTCCCAAGCCTAAACCCACAAAGAACAGTGTCATAACATAACCTAAAGTTTCCATTGCACACAGTGACTTAGACTGACCTGCAAATTTATACTGTCTACAATGAAATAAAAGTAAATAATTACAAAATACTGTTTTTATACTTTTTACTATACTGCCTCGGCCCTGGTTGGGGGTTCTATATATTTCATTTGAATAATATTAATGTTAATTTATATAAAGTCAACTGTGATCTTGTATTTATTAGGAGACAAACTCTGAGTTTATTGACTCTGAGTTTCTTTGAAAGGCCATTCCTTCATATACAATATGTTTAGAGCTATACTTAAACTTTGCTAATCAGTCATTAAGTAGCTTTGCTGTAAGTGGAATGCTGTACTATCCTTTAACTGCATAAATGATTGACAAGCAAGAGTAAAGTGAATTAAGTTCTCAGGCCATGAATGTAAATCTCTTTCTACAGGCAGAAGAGGCCCACCCCTTTTGTGCCTGCTAGAAATTCCACTGACTATTTTAAGCAATGTTTAATCTTATATGGAAAATAGCTCTGCTTAGTAAAGCTTCAGGCTTTACCACAGTAAACCTGTGTGGTCACAGTTTCATCTCTATCTGATGTTTGTGAAAAATGAATTTAATATTTTGTCTACAAAGGTGATTTAATAGGTGTACCAATAGGTAAGATATTTACCATATGTGCATTTTATAGATGCATTATGGTAATATTCATTTTGAGGATGGGAATTTGCATTTAACGTACCACATATACCGCATGTATTTAGAGCTACAATAACTAGGTCCCATACCATTAAGACAATATCGCAGTGAGCAAAAAACAAAAAGAGTCCAAAAAGTGTGCCAAAAAAATCTCATTAATATCAATACAATCTCAAGTAGTGTAAGAGACACTTTCAAGTTAAAACTTGGGTTATTAAACATTAGGTCACTTTCATTAAAATCAGCTCTAGATCAAGAAATACTTACAGATAACTTCCTAAATGTCTTTTGTCTCAGAGAGACCTGGATAAGGACCAATGAATACTTAGCATTAAATGATGCCTCTCAACTTGGTTATACTTATGCTCATAAACCACGTCTCGGTGGACGAGGAGGTGGAGTGGCTACGATCTATAAAGAAAAAATAAATGTAACACTTAATAATAAGTATGAGTCAAAATCCTTCGAAGCTCTTGTACTCATCATAAGCAGCTCATCTTCATTGAAGAATAAATCCAATCTTATGCAAGTGATTACCGTATACTGCCCTCCAGGCCCATATACAGAGTTTATTAAATAATTTGGTGAATTTCTTTCTAACATAGTAATCTCATCAGACAAGGCCTTAATAGTCGGTGACTTCAATGTTCACTTTTAGAACCCACTAGACTCATTTAAAGTAGCCTTTGACCCTATCCTTGGTTCCATGGGCATTACTCAAAGTGTGGTTGGTGAAACACATCGCTGTAAACATACATTAGATTAGTTTTATCACATGGCATTGACATTAATAATTAACTATAACTATTGTTCCACTAAGTGAGGTCATCTCTGATCATCATTTAATAACCTACGATTTAGAAATTGATATTGATCCAGTCATTAAACCGCAATATGATATGAAGAGTACAATCATTCCCTCTGCTTCGTCATTCCTACAACATTTACCAGAATTAAAAATTAAACCAGCATCAGGACCTGATGAACTTGAAAACAAAAGATAAAAGACTCGTTCCATGGTTTAATGATCAAACACGTGCCCTAAAAAAACCCACTAGAACCATGGAGCGTAAATGGGGACAAACAAAATCAGAGGTATTTAGGGTTGCATGGAAGGACAGTATGACTGAGAACAAACATGCACTCAATTCAGCGAAGACTAAAGATTATTCCAAACTAATAGAGAACAACAAAAACAACCAATGATTCCTCTTTAGCACCATTGCCAAATTAACTCAAAGTGCTACTGAATCAGATTCACAGATTCACTCACAGCTTAGCAGCAATGATTTCATGAATTTCTTTAGTGATAAGATTGAAAACATAGACTTAAATCATCTAATGCATCATGTAGCGTAACCAATAATCGACCCTCAACGATCTCTGAAAAATCTAGTGGTAGAGAAAATAATATAGTACAAGATTAAAATACCTTTAACCACATATCTAAAAAGTTCTTGTCTCATTAATTACACAATCGAAGACAACATTCTGTCTGTTAGACCCAATACCTACAAATCTCCTACCAAATATTACAGAGCCTTTTATAAACATTATAAATTCATTTCTTAAAATAGGCTATGTCCCCAAAAATCTGAAGTGTGCAGTCATTAAACCATTACTTAAAAAACCTAATTTAAATCCTCTAATACTGTCCAACTATAGACCAATATCAAACCTTCCTTTTGTCTCTAAAATCCTAGAAAAAATTGTGATCAACCAGCTGAATCCCCATCTTCTAACTAATAACGTTCATGAAGTTTTTCAGTCAGGTTTTAGATCTCATCATAACACTGAGACAGCCTTAATTAAAGTCGTTAATGACTTATTAATGTCCTCTAATAATAACCAAATCTCTTTCCTTGTATTATTACATCTTAGTGCAGCCTTTGACACTATAGACCATAACATCTTAGTTGATAGATTAGAAAACACTGTGGGCATTACAGGATCTGCACTCCAGTTGTGTAAATCCTGCCTACAGATCGATATCAATTCACCTGTGTTAATAACCAATGTTCTGATCTTGCTAAAGTTAAATATGGTGTTCTGCAAGGGTCAGTCCTGGGTCCACTCCTATTTGCATTATATATGCTTCTATTGGGGTCAATTATTTGTAAACATAGAATCAGTTTCCACTTTTATGCAGATGATACAGCTAACCCTAATGATTTTTGTTCAGTCAGTAAGCTCTGCATCCAAGATATTAAAATATGAATGTCAAAAAACTTCCTACTGCTAAATTCTGTTTTTGATAGTTGGACCCAAGGACAAAATTAACAAAGCTTTTAACACTATGATAAACCTTGATAATTCTTTAATTAGACCCTCAGCTCATCTGTAAATAATCTCGGTGTCATTATTGATTCAGATCTCTTCTTTACAGAGCACATTAGCAATATTACTAGAATTGCATTTTTTCACCTTCCTAACATTTCGAAGCTATGAAGTATCCTCTCCCGCCAAGATGCAGAAAAGCTAATTTATGCTTTTATTACCTCAAGGTTAGATTATTGTAATTCACTTTTGACAGGATGTTCTAATAAATCATTACAGAAATTACAACTTGTTCAAAATGCTGCAGCTAAGTTTTAACTAAAAAGTTTGATCATATCAGTCCTGTGTTATCAAACTTGCACTGGCTACCAGTTAAGTTTCATATTGAGTACAAAATTTTATTGATAACATATAAAATTCTACATAATCAGGCTCCACAGTATCTGAGTGAGCTGATTCAATCGTACAAGCCAACACGTGAGCTCAGATCTCAAGGTGCTGGTCTACTCTTAGCTCCTAGGATAAATAAAATGACTGCTGGTGGAAGAGCGTTCTCCCACAAGGCTTCTCAACTTTGGAATAGCCTTCCAGTTACTGTTCGTAATTCTGAATCACTATTAATCTTTAAAAATAAATCAAAAACATATTTATTTAATCTTGCGATTAATTAATCCCATGTAGATAAAGATGTGGATCTCAGGCTTGACTGTGTTGGGGTGTTAATCTGTGATCATTGTGTGCTGGCGTTTCACAGCTTCACCCACCTCATCATTAATGGGGGGGTGTGGCGCTGAAATGATGCTGTTCCGGGGCGTCATCTCAACTATGAAAAGTCTACAGCAGGGTCTCAAAGTGCCGGCCCCTTATACGGTCTTAAATGGCCCCTCAACCAAACAAAACAAGCATTAAAAAAACAAAATAACAAAATAAGCATTAAAAAATTTTTTAATAAAAAAATAAAAATAAAAATAAAAATATATAAATATATATAAAAATAATAATAATAATAATAATCTGGCCCGCAATTTGGTTTAATCATTTATACATTAGTATGTTATTTTTTATATTTTATATATCTTAATTTGTAATGTGGTGTTTGTGTGTCTTTATTTTTGTAAAAATACGCTGCGTTGCCTGGTGATTAGCTAGTGTAAGCCCAACCCACTGGTTTAGACATGTCGCTGGTGGTAATGAAAGACACAGACTCATGTAGTAATAGGCACTCTGAATCGCTTTACTCACTCATGTGTCACACCTTTATTCGTCCTCCCGCAATGCATACCTTAAGCATAGTGCCCATGTTACAGCACAACATTCTACAACTAGTTTATTGAAAACAGTGCTCAAACCCCAGTAAATGTACTGATGGTGTAACGCCGTGATGAAGATGATCGCTGACACTCAGGGAAACTGAAATCTCCAGAGAGATAATCCATAGAACAGAAGAGAGGAGAGCGCAAACAACGCAAACAGACGCACACAGCCAACCCAACCGAACAGCGAGATAGAGAGATAAACAGGACAGGAGATAAATCAGAACTCTGGAGAAGAACTCCGAGCGCCACCAGTGGCAGGAAGGAGAATAGCAGCTACAGAAGGTAAAGTGGATGTGACACTACGCTGCGCATGCGCTCACCATTCCCAGCAAAAACCTTTTTTCATTCATTCATTCATTCATTATCTTCCGCTTATCCTCTATAAGGGTCGCGGTGGGGTTCCCCATGCCCATCCAGGGGAGAACGTCTCAGGCGCTGGGCAGATAGACCCAGGACAGGGCGCCAATCCATCGCTGGGCACACACTCACTCACACAGACACACTCTATAGGGGCAATTTTTTGAGAATTCAATTAACTTGATCCATGTTTTTGGACTGTGGGAGGAAACCGGAGAACCCGGAGGAAACCCACGCAGACACGGGGAGAAAATGGAAACTCCACCCAGATGGGGATTCGAACCAGGAATCCCTAGCGCTGAGAGGCGAACGTGCTAACCACTAAGCCACCGTGCCCAAAAACCTTTTTATTAGCAAAAATTTCACTTTTGAAACTTTCAAAAAATCAATGAAAAGTTGACTTGGAAAAAAAGTACATATGTTTGTGAAAAACTCTTCTCAACTGTAAAATTTAATAAATACAAGCACAGATCCAGACTGACCGATGCCCATCTCCAGTCCATCATCAGAGTGTCCACTGTTTTTGCACTTAAAGCAAATGTGGCTCACTTGTTTTAGAAGAAGCACTGTCAAGTTTCTGGTAGCAAGCACTGAGCAAACACTGAGTGTATTTGAATGTACAATGTACAAAATGTATTTGAATTACAATATGTGTACATAGTTATTATATAAATAGTTGATTTTCCATTTTCCCGCTGCTTTTTGTTGCAATTCTTTAATCTGGCCCCTCATCGCAAACACAGCCTGGTTAGTGGGCCCCGATAATTTGAGTTTGAGACCCCTGGTCTACAGTATCTGCATCTTTTAGTTATGCTGCTCCAGTCAGTGATGCCGGAGTCACATGCTGCACTGTGTCAATCAATTACTTATTCATCTTTGTTGCTTACCTGGTGGCCTGGTTCGCTTCTTAACACCACACAGCACCGTGCAGCGCCGCCGTTGGACGGACTGCGCCATCCGTTGTAACAGAATGCTGGCCTCTCACCCTCGCGAAGTCCAGGAGTCCTCGTCCGGGTAAGCGCCACCCTTGTTTATTGATTATTCCCCGCTGCCGCGTATCCCGACTTATCGGTCGGTCCCGGCAGTCGGTTCTGATTAACCTCTTCTCCGACTGCAGCGTTAACTGTCTTAGCTCGGCGCTAACCCCGCCATTAGCCGCTTTATCCGGCTGCAGCATCGGCTGCATTAACTCGGCGCTAGCCCCGCCATTAGCTCGCGATCGGCACGCAGCGGCTCGCAGGACAGAGTCCCAATCCGCAAACTGCGAAGCTGCTTGTTAACGGTGCCCTGGTGCTCGCTAACTGCGTGGAGCGGCTCGCAGGTCGGATTCCTGGCCTGGAGGCTGCGAGGCGGGTTGCTCACGGCGCGGAGCAGCAGTGGAGGTGGCCACTAAGCCCTCGGCCCACCTCCACGCGGGTCCCAGGAGTCAGGAGAGGTAGAACCGCACACTCTCCTCGTTCGATAGCTCCCGACTAGTCCCACATTTGAACACCTTGCGACACCCTACGATGTATGGGAGCGGCTTTAAAGGTGCCGGGAGGGTCACGCTCTCTAAGGGTCACGGCGTCCCCGCATCCTCAAAGGGTCATGTCACCCTCGCGCTCTCAAAGGGTCAGGGCGTCCCTGCGCTCTCAGAACGCTCTCTCTGCGTTATGCGCTTATGTTACTTTGGGTGGTTTTTGCTATGTCTTTGTTCGTTTTCGGTTTTTATTTTTGTTTGTTTGGGTTAGGGTTTGCTCCCGGCACATTCCGCCGTGCGTTCAGCGGCGTTCCCGTTGATTTGGAGAATAAAGTCCTCTTTGTTGCTTACCTGGTCGTCTGGCTCGCTTCTTAGCACCACACAGCACCGTGCAGCGCCACCGTTGGACGGACTGCGCCACCCGTTGTAACAGTTGTACAGAAAGAATCTGCAGGAACAGGCAGTTCTGGTGACCTGATGAAAGAGTTTATGATGTAAATCAATTATAAAACCAAGGTTACGGACCGAATCAGTTGGAGTGATTGTGGGGCCATCAATTTGGAAGGTTAGGTCATAATGAATTGCGGGTTTAGCTAGAATTATAATAATTCTCTGTTTTTGCCAAATTTTATTTATCCAAACAGATATTTCGGTGAGGCAGATAGTGGTGTCGTCAGGGGCAGAAGACATATGAAGCTGATTGTCATCAGCAAACAGTGATAAAAGACACCATGTGCCAGATAGAATGGCGCCCAGCGATGTCAAGTACAATAAAAATTGAAGGAAACCAAGTACAGTGGCCTGAGGAACTCCAGTGAGTACTTGGTAAGACGTGAAAACATCCTTATTCCCTGACACTTAGAAGATTGTTTGACACCACTATTTATCTAGATGGACTAACAGTGTTTCGAGCTGACAGAAACACTGGAGGTGCAGATGTAATGGAGAGGCTGACACAGACAATCCTCTGTGGGGCGTTCACCACCATCTGCAGAGCTTTCCTGTCTGCAGTAGAGCAGCCTCCGTGCCACGTTTTGAAGGAGATGAGGTCTGAGTTCCTAAGTCCGGCCCTTCTCAGCTGTATAAGACAGTACAGCTGCTTATTTGCCTACCTGCCTAAAACAAAGTTCCAGCTACAGGTACTTGGTTGTGCACTTGGTTGTAAAAACCTTACCTGAAGCAACAACACTTACAGTTTAATTATGTTGATGCAGAGGTCGTTGTTTCTGGACCAACCCTCCAGGTGTGAAAAGGAGGGGGCATAACACACAGCCCTGGGGGGAGCCAGTGCTAAGGATTATTGTAGGGAAGGAGGTGTCGTGGATCCCCTCAGACTGTGGCCTGTTGGTCAGGAAGTCCGGGACCCCATCGCAGAGGTAGAAGTAGTAGGAGTTTATGGGTCATTGTGTGTGTGTTTAAAAGTGTGTCTAAGTGTATGCCCAGTGATGAATTGGCACCCTGCCCTGGGCACCTGAAACTTTCTCTTCTTCCCTGGATGGGCATGGGGAACCTGTAAACCTGATATATAGGATTAAGTAATAATTAAACATTAAAAATTGGGGTGGCACAGTGGCGCCCCCTGGGTGTATTTGCCCAGTGCCAAAAATTTTTTCTCCTGGATGGGGAACCCCCCCCCCCAACCACCTTCATAGATAATTCAGCTTAAGATAACAAGATGAGATAGGAACATTTAACAACACACAGTTACATACTAACACTATCTTGTCAACTTTGACTCTATTTTAACAGTATCACTTTCAAATGGTTATGCTTTACACTGTTCAAAGGATGATGGTTGGGTTTTAAGGATTTTTCAGATTTCCCTAATGCCACTGCTTGTGTGTACTAAAGTTCTAAATGGCAAAACTTTTCATAAAACATTTATGTGGTTTCTGGCATCACGAAAACAGTACAAAAATTAAAAATACTGCTTCATCACTTACTTTTAGCTTGCATTGGGAAGTATTGAGTAAATGTGACTAGTAATCTTTCACACAGCTATGAATATAAATTTCTAAAATCAATGAGAATAGTCTCACTTATCAAAACCTTTTAGACAGTCTTATTATCAAACCTCATTAAGCTCCTTTTGTCCCTGTGTGGTTAAATTAGGAAAGAGACAAGATTGAGGCCAGGATTTTTTTTTTTTTACTGAAACTGTCCAAATGAGAAAAAGTGTTGGTAGAGGCTGACCTGCAGAGTAAGGATCCCAAATGAAGCAGTACCCAGATGAATCTTAGCACTATAATGAGATTCAAGGTCCCCTGAGATTCTTTTACCTTTTTATGAACACAGTGTACTATAAAAAGAGCCTGGTGGAATGATGAAAGTACTAGGAGGCCAAACTGCTCAAACTGGATCCCCTTTGGGATAAAAAAAAATTGCATTAGTGAATGTAAAAACAAAAATGCTATCGGGATGGTTGGCATTTCTTATTATTCAATTTTTTTAATTGATTTATTTCATATGTTAAATGTGTTTCTTATTGTTTTTTATCTCATTCTTTTGTGGTATTTTGTCTTTTGCCCTTTTACTTTTAGCATAGTAAAACCACATGTTTGGAATAAGAATATCCTGGTCGTGGGTGTATTTGTAGCATTGTGTGGGATTGTATTGCAGCATCATCTTTCTGATGAGCCACATAACTGTCAGGTGCAATTGTCTCTTAAGGTCTGGCAGTACATGTGCTCCCACACACGTAAATACCACACAGTACGAAAATGTGCATAGTGTGTAAGTACAAAAGAAAGTTAAGGGCACATAAATGTTTTAAAAAATTTGTGAAATATGCAAAGTATGGGGTTATGATTTTCCACAGCATTATGCATTTGAGTATGCCTTTGCCTCTGTTTGTGTAGGTGTGTATGAAACTGCATTGCTGCATTAATAATTCATAATAATAGTTAATTAAATATTTCTTCTTTATGTTTTCATGCAACCACATTATGTATAAACTACAAATATAAGAAAGCATATTTTTCTTAGACTCCAACAAAAGGATTTTAACAGGGCAATATGAAACCTGACTCAAAATATTAACTATCAAATTAATGATTTAAATTAAAATTAAAAAGTATTTTGATTTAGAAAATGCACTGGAAATCACTGGGGCAGTGCCTACTGGTGGGGGTTGCCCAGCTTGCTACATGCAAACCTACCACAATCTTGACTTATTAGAAAAAGCAGTGCACAGTTGGCTTACATTTAAAATTTTTGCCAAAGAACATAAAACCAGTTGTTGCTGCCTGGCCGCTCAACTGAGTCTTGGTCCTCCCAAGGTTTCTTCCTTGAATAACAACATAAAAGGGAGTTTTTTCTTGCCACTGTCGCTTAGGCTTGCTCTTTGGGGGTTTAAAGGCTTTTCATTCTGTAAAGCTGCTTTGTGACAATGTACTGTTGTAAAAAGCGCTATATAAATAAATAACTCGACTTGACTTGACTTAATTAAAAACTGTCATTAATATTAATTGTCTATTTTAAGTTTAAACTATTATAAAATAATACATTCGTTGCTCAGTCATGCTTTTCTTAGTCTTACTGTCGCCTCCAGCATTTAGGAACTGATTTAACGGTGTGGTTGGCTCTAGACAGTCATTGGCTGCTGGAGTGTCAGCGGGTGTAAGCACACGAGATCTCACCCTGTTTGAAAAATGAGCCAGTAGCGAAAAAAAGTTTTTAGGCTTAATATGCTGTACCGAAACCAGGCATAGGCATCATAGGCTGCATGAGATTCTTGCAGAAGAGGTGTCAGCACAAAAAAAAGATTCAGAACAGTGATGTTTGTATATTCTGTTTTTGTATGTATTCTTAGAACTTTCTAATTATCCATCCTATGATTAAACTTTGTTCTTTTAAATATCTTAACTAAAAGGTGCAGATTGCTGTCTCATTTTGGTTGCTGGTGTATTGAAGTGAGGGGGTGTGCATATAGTACATTTTCTATGTTTTTAAAAAGTTAAATAATTTTTTTTAAATGACAAAATATGTGGAACCTTTGATAGCATTTTATTAGGAATGAAAACAAAGTTGGCGGCACGGTGGCTTAGTGGTTAGCACGTTCGACTCTCAGCGCTAGGGATTCCCGGTTCGAATCCCCATCTGGGTGGAGTTTCCATGTTCTTTCCGTGTCTGCGTGGGTTTCCTCCGGGTTCTCCGGTTTCCTCCCACAGTCCAAAAACATGGATCAAGTTAATTGAATTCTCCAAATTGCCCCATATAGAGTGTGTCTGTGTGAGTGAGTGTGTGCCCAGCGATGGATTGGCGCCCTGTCCTGGGTCTATCTGCCCAGTGCCCGAGACGTTCTCCCCTGGATGGGCATGGGGAACCCCACCGCGACCCTAATAGAGGATAAGCGGGAGATAATGAATGAATGAATGAAAACAAAGTTGTAAGCGCCACACATAATATTACACAAATCACACGTTTTCACACATGAAACTACTCATTTTGTTATTAGTTTACTCCCTTTAATGGCACAATTCAGAAAGAACAGTCTTTTCTCATCTTTTATGAGTGAGCCTCGATATATGTCAAAGTTGAAAAAATACAATGAAAACACAAGCTATTTTCATAAATATGATAATTCTATTATAGTAAAAGATATTTTGTACTTAATATAAGTTACTATATTTTAGATATGTGAAGCTCCCTATAGAAATGAAGCTCAGAAAATTTACACACTAAAAACCCTTTTACTTGCCTAGAACCTGACATACATTGGGGCTGTTTCTCGATGTGGTCATCTATTCTGTAACCATAAAATACTGTTGTTTGTAATGTGACACTAAAAAATGTTACAAAAACAGGTGATCTAATGCTTGAGAAATATTCACCTATTATAAAAAAAGTGATACTGGGAAAAAGTCTGGACATAATTATATTGGTTTTGTGTGAATGACCTGGAATAAAAATTGTTAGCATTGTGTTAGAGCTCAGAAAATTGGACACCTGTTAGGGCATATTTCACTAACATTTAAAAAATTTTACTTCTAATTTAACAATTAAATTTGTTTTTAAAATCACATATATTAATTTGTTATATTTTCATATAATTAATTAGTTCCCTATTTAAAGACAACACTAGCTTAGTGATCCAATTCCTAAATGCTAGTTTAGTGATCCATTCTGTAGCTAATGGCAGTCACTAATGTTTTAGGTTTACTGCATTCATAACTGTAATGTATGACTTGCTAAAAAGGTGTTCAAAAATTATTCTGTCACTTCTAGAGTGCAGGGAAAATGTGTTACTGATTTGAGAAAGAAAACTGATTATTTATTACCCATGTAGAAAAACCTTGCACAGTTCTGCACCTTGTTACAACTGAACTGGTCATCGGTGCCCCCTATTGGGTTCTTTTTTGTTATTCTATTGGTATTTTTTTGTTATTTGTGTATATCTGGTGCTACTGTGTGTCTTGTCACGTGATGTTCCCTTACATGTTTAAAAGCCCCTCCTTCCCTGTGTTCAGTTTTCAAACTTGTATGTGTTACCTTATGGTGTGTCATGTGCTATATCTGTATTCATCCAGTGTCTTCTGCATTAAAGACTACTTTAACATCTACAGCACTGAACCTTGCCCCTTCTAGCCATGGAAGACCAGCATATCGTGACAGAAATTCCTACTCTGAACACAGGGTTGATGTGACACACCTGTCCTTCCAAAATGAGCCAATAAGTGGTTCCTGGGATAGACGTTGCCTGAGTATTTAAGATAAAGATAATAATCAATTTTTTTTATTAGTTTCGACTTTTGCCCAATACCACACAGTAATATACTAGATTCAAATCACAAATTTGCTCTTTGTAATTTCCATTAACAGAAAGGATCAAGATACCATTTGAGAAACAGCCCCTATACTTCCGTCTTAGTGAACACAGAGTCAAGTATCTAGGAAAAGCGAAAAACACAATTGACTTACAGTCTGAATGAAAAAACTCACCTCATGACTTGCTCTTAAAACAGAGGTTATACACAGCAATCCATAAACCTGTGACCTAAAGACAGCATAATTTATTTTTATTGCAAACAATACGAAGATTTATTACAGATATACAAACAAGCATTACAACCAAGAGAAAACTGTCATAGACTGTATATATTTGTATCTGTGTGTGTGTGTGTGCTGATGCTATCATGTTCATATGCTGCTGCAGGGCCGGGGCCTATAAATAGGTCAGGGCCCCAGTGTGACTCTGTGTCACCACTTTACATAACCAGCATACAGCTGTCTCAGAGATATACACAAAAGTATAACTGAGCATCCAGCAAAGTGCATACACTCCCCCCCCACACACACATACAAAAGGGCTTTAGATTCGAATTGACAGAGACAGTTTTTAAAACTATTACCTTTGTTGCTAGTATATTACACAGAATACAACTGAAAACAAAACTCCTCTATCTCTGATCTACTACCTCTTTCTCCTTGGATGTGCTGTAATCTTCAGAAGAAGCATTAATGTCTTGCAGTGTATGTGTGTCAGAAATATTCATCTAAGGTGCTCTGCAAAAGTGAAACCCTTTCCAGGCTTATTGCTTTAGACGGTCTGCACACAACAGCTATCGCATGTTTAGCCTCAGCAATCAGTAGGCAGAACGCAATAGCTATTGCAGCTCATAAACACACACACACACACATTTCTCGTGCAAAAAGATTCTCACTGACATGTCCATTTCAACCCAGGGCCATTTCATAACCACACTGCAACATGGACAGCCTTTGTATTTATGTTTTTATTTGAATAAGCTTATGAATAATTTAGATTATCATATTAGATAAGTTGGCTTAGTGGTTAGCACGTTCGCTTCTCAGCGCTAGGGATTCCCGGTTTGAATCCCCATCTGGGTGGAGTTTCCATGTTCTCCCTCTGTCTGCGTGGCTTTCCTCCGGGTTCTCCGGTTTCCTCCCACAGTCCAAAAAGATGGATCAAGTCAATTGAGTTCTCCAAATTGCCCCATATAGAGTGTGTTTGTGTGCGTGTCTGTGTGAGTGAGTGTGTGCCCAGCAATAGATCTGCCCAGCGCCCGAAACGTTCTCCCCTGGATGGGCATGGGGAACCCCACCGCAACCCTAATATATGGGACAAAGCAGAAGAAAATGAATAAATGAATATTAGATAAGTATTCAGGCCCTTTAAAAATTTGGCTTAGGTCTGTTTTAATTGAATGAACATATAAAATACATTCATGCTGTATATTTATGCCATAAAGAGATATGTGCATGGTTATTCTTACATGTTGTTAGACCATGGTTTAGTGTTATCATACATGGAGCACTTGATCACTGACAAAAAAACAAAACAAACAAATCTTAAATATTTGTGAATCTGGAATTATGTTTTTATAAGCAAAATGAGATTGGATGTGTCTTATCTTATTGTATTATCTTCTACATAATCCTAAATAGATTAATCCTTAATCCTAGGTTTGGGGGACCCGATTTACATCCCCATCCATGGACATTTCAGGTGATAGGCAGATACACACAGGGCACCAATCTATCACTGGGCACTCAGTATTATAGGGGAAATTTAGAGCAGCTAATTTACCTTGAATCCATGCTTTTGGACTGTGGGAGGAAACCAGATAACCCAGAGAAAACCTAGCCATGCACAAAACCAAGTCTCTAAAAAATGGTTTGATGGGTCAAAAGTTTAAACCTTAATATCGATCGTAAACCAGGGCTTTATGGTTCTAGGCCGTTTGCAAAAAAACAGTGGCAGGATTGCCGTGGCTCAGGGGGAAGAAGGCTTATCTATCGTTAATGGACTTTAATTATAGTTAATGAGTGCATCTGACAAGGCTTCGCCTATTGAGTGTGTGCCCTTTAAAACCGGGAACATCAAATGCCATGGGGCGAGAGAATACCTTCGACCTGATGAGAGGGGGAGCAACAACAGGCCATTACATCGGTAGATTGTCTGCATTTATGCCCACCCTTCATTACAGTCTGCATTTATGCCCACCCTTCATTACATTTTGGTGTCAAAACCTGGGACAATCAAGGAAGCATGTAGCAAAGAACATTCTCTGCAAGGTGCGTGGGCATGTTCTCCAGCAGGGGTGCACGCCCCGACCTCGTGGAGAGCGACGCAAAGAGGGTGGAGCAAGTGGAGGTTCCAGCGGTTGGAGCAAAAGGCACCTGCCGCCGTATAGCATGGGACCTGCCGCTTTTGCGTTGCCATCGGTTATTGAGGCAGGAGGAGTCTACCAGACTGGGATGGCAAGTATGTGGCCAGCCACTGGAAAAGATATAGAATAATTTCAGTGTATACTACAGTGTATCTGGTTTTCTCCATAACTACTGACTTGTGGTGTTCTCATTTGTAGCGGCTGCTAAATAACTAAATGTAAATGTAAATGTAAGATGACATCAGGAACTGTTCCCTTCCACACGTGACACAGACGTAGTTTTTAATTTTAATTTATTTTTAATTTAGAAGCTTGTTGGTTTACTATTTTTGCATCCATGTAGTAGCTTACTATATGTTAATCTTTTATTTAAAGCACAGAGAACTTCACAGAATTTTACTAAAATTTAGCTGCAGTTGAAAAGCAGCCCAGGTTACTTTATAGTTGCTAAATGTGTAATTTTGGCGATTATAGTCATAGGACTTCCCCAACCTCTTTTCTACTGCAATAGTTTGACCATAGCTTGATGCAAGTGTAATTATGTGTATTTTATTGGAAAGAAAAATCAGTCATTGATAAATGTATGCTTTTTTGCCAGAAATCGTGTGTAAGCGGAGAATTATACAGCTGGGATTAAATAAGTGTCTGATTGTGCATTTGTCAGCTTTCCTACTGGTCTGCATGTTTTCTAGCAGCATCAAAACACACCATCCCATCCCCCTTTAACCAAATGCAAGCTTAATATGCAAAAGCCTCTCTCATACAAGACTGTTTTTTTTAAAGTATCTGAGGATCTTATATAAAACACACAAAAAGACAATGCTAATTCAAAATACACAGATATCCCATACAAATCCCAGGAAAGTCTCGAAATAAGATATGTGGTCCTTATGCCCTCCTTGCGTCTTTATGAAATAACAAGGTACATGAGACTTATTACAAGAGTAATATAAGGAATTTTCAATCAATAAAAATAAAACTAAATTGGCTTCTTTACAAATTATCTGTGTGTTTTAAGAGAGCAGTTAAAGTATTATTCATTCATTCATTCATTCATTATCTCCCTCTTTATCCTCTATTAGGGTCGCGGTGGGGTTCCCTATGCCCATCCAGGGAGAACGTCTCGGGCGCTGGGCAGATAGACACAGGACAGGGTGCCAATCCATCGCTGGGCACACACTCACTCACACAGACACACTCTATATGGGGCAATTTGGAGAATTCAATTAACTTTATCCATGTTTTTTGGACTGTGGAAGGAAACGGGAGAACCCGGAGGAAACCCACACAGACACAGGGAGAACATGGAAACTCCACCCAGATGGGGATTCGAACCAGGAATCCCTAGCGCTGAGAGGCGAACGTGCTTACCACGTGCTAACCACTAAGCCCCAGTTAAAGTATTATTTGATCAAAAACAGTCTGAGATTGATTCTTACATGAAGATCATCTTAAAATCTCAGTTTCTTACTTAACCTTTTTGGGTAGTTGCATCATATTATACATTCGTTACTTAAAAGTAAATCTGCCCAGATTTATTTCTTTTGGTCCTTATATATGACAATACATATTTTTAATTAATTCTCTTCCACTTTATCCTATATTAGGGTTGCGAAGGAGTTTCCAATGCCCATCCAAGGAGAACGTTTAGAGCAGGGGTGCCCACACTTTTCCGGCCCGATATCTACTTTTCCATTCAACAGGTCATCGAGATCTACCGGGGTCAATCTCTATTTTTTAGGCTTTTATATTGAAACCTGTTTACACACATCATGTTAGTATTGTCGAATCTGTTAGAATTGCTCTTTTATTAAAAACATTCCAGCAAATAACATGGAGAAAACCTGATTCTAGTTACACCCAAACACACAGTATACAGCACAAATGTAAAAAAATCACTGTAACCCACATTTCCCCAAACAGAACATTCATTATATTAGATCTCATCGATGGCTATAGGGATCAAATTTAACCATTTTAAAATCCATGCTCACCAGACAAAATGCATACATTAAAGTTTCTTAAGCCCCCATTTAAAATGTTTCTTGCCCCATAGATTTGACATGCCTAATTCAAACGATGTCTACAATTTTGACTCTAGTTCTTTAACCTCTCTGTCTGGAATACCTCCAAATTCTGTGCAATCAACTTTGCTAATGGTATGGTAAAAGTAATGATATGTTTTAAGAAAGCGTACCTGCCCTCCAACATAAAATTAAACTTCCCCTGCACTCAGCTCTCTATATGAGCAGCTAGGATGCACCGGGATCCCCGCCTAGTGCAATAGCGCTGTGAATACAGCTGCTGAGGTCCAGATCGGCATGTACACTTTTTTGTCCTGTGTTTATTTTTTATTTTTTAATAAATGCTGCACTATGATGTATGTTTCGGTGTAAAAGGGTCACATGTGAAATAATGAGGTACTATGCCAATGAAATCAAATAAACTTATTTTATTTGTCTCCTGCACTTCTGTGTTGGTTTCGGCATTCCCAAATATTCATTGGAATTAAAACATAAAATATACTTAAATAAAACATATTTTAATTAAAAAAAAAATGGAAAATTTAATTATATCTTTATTCTCCAGGATATAATAGAGTGTAAGTCAATGCACATCCTGTGATTAAATTATTGCTCATGTGGAAATATATAATTAAAAAAAATAACAACACACCTCTGTTGAAATTCTGGTGTATTAATATGGTAAGTTAAAATAAGCTGTCACATTGTCAGCTTAACCCTTAAAATATTCATTCATTCATTCATTCATTATCTCCCGCTTTATCCTCTATTAGGGTCGCGGTGGGGTTCCCCATGCCCATCCAGGGGAGAACGTTTCGGGCGCCGGCCAGATAGACCCAGGACAGGGCGCCAATCCATCGCTGGGCACACACTCACTCACTCACACACACTCTATATGGGGCAATTTGGAGAATTCAATTGACTTGATCCATGTTTTTGGACTGTGGGAGGAAACCCACGCGGACACGGGGAGAACATGGAAACTCCACCCAGATGGGGATTCGAACCGGGAATCCCAAGCGCTGAGAGGCGAACGTGCAATATTTTATATGATATTGTTTCCATGACATTATATTAATTATATCATGTATGTTTCATAAAGAATTAATTACTTAAGATTAACTCATTTTATACAATACTGCACAGTGGAAACTGACATAATGTGCATGTGCACATATATAGATGGGTAAGGCATTAACACTTAATGCTCAGAAGCCAAACACTTTTTTATGTCATTAAACCCTTTGGGATCTTAAACATGAAGCTTGTATGCGAGGATTAATGTAGAATAAAGTGAAAGTGATGGACGACAGGCCAAAACCAGTTAGGAAAGAGAAAACAGGTGTCTGTGCTTAATACTCCCTAAATGAGCACAGGCAAAGCTGTCACTCACCATGCACACTCACTTTCTAATTTTAAGCCAGGTGCTGGTAGGACTAATAATATGTAACAGGCATCAGTAAGGTTATCAGTAGCACACAATGAATTTTTTCTGCAAATTAAAAATTGGTCAAAGTTTTTTTATTTTTACACAAAGTTTATTGGGACCTGCTCCTTCATCTCTGGCTGCATTTTTGCAAGAGGGCGTAATGACTTTTAGTTTTCCTGCACAATTCTCTTTCTTTTTCCACACCGGCTTAATGAGTTTATGTTAATACGTCATCTGTTGTGTTTGTTAACTTTGGCCCATGTCAATCATTTGTTCCTGTCTTTGTCTTTGGGTTGCTTAAAGTAACATTATGATTGTCTTTATTTAGTAAGTCATTCTGTTCGTCTTTGAATAGATGATTTATTGATGGAATATTCTAGCAAAAAAAGAACATGAGTGTGGGTTTGATGTGGATAGACCCACAAAGAGTACTGACACAAACTCATCAAACATAATATTTCATTTTATATATACTTTTCCTCTGGGCATATACACCCAGGAGAGTCTGTCGCTGGGCAAACACTCACTCACACAGAGACACAGAGACACAGACTATATGGGGTAATTTAGAGCAGCGGATTTACCTGAAAAAAAAAAAACCTTGCAGACACAGGGAGGACATAAAAACTCCATCCAGATCGGGATTCAAACCTCAATTCCCTTCGGTCAGTATCTGAATTTATGAATACTGGAAACAAATTTCCACAGACACTTCAAAATTTTTAACTCCCAGAGAAGCAAAAGCTGTAAATACTGCAAAAATGAAAGACCAACTACTATTATGCCATGTTTACAATTACTAAGATCATGACCTAAAGCTGCATAATTTTATACTTTGCAATGCTGCCACATGATTGGCTGACTGGATAAATGCATGATTGAGGTGCAGAGGAGAACAGTGTTTCCTGGGTATATATTATATGCACCATAAAGATGTTGGGAATAACTTCGCAATGTGTTAATATAATTGCACAAATTATGTTGGTAACACGGGCGGCACGGTGGCTCAGTGGTTAACACGTTCACCTCTCAGCACTAGGGATTCCCGGATCTGGGAATCTGGGTGGTGTTTCCATGTTCTCCCCGTGTCTGCGTGGGTTTCCTCCGGGTTCTTGGGTTTCCTCCCACGGTCCAAAAACATGGATCAAGCCAATTGAGTTCGCTAAATTGCCCCATATAGAGTGTGTCTGTGTGAGGGAGTGTGTGCCCAGCGATGGATTGGCACCCTGTCCTGGGTCTATCTGCCCAGCGTCCGAAACGTTCTCCCCTGGATGGGCATGGGGAACCCCACCGCGACCCTAATAGAGGATAAAGCGGGAGATAATGAATGAATGTTGGTAACAAGTAATTCAATCAATTACCTTTTAATAACAAAATTGGGATTACCAAGAAATAAATGAAAACATATCATGTGTTGCTTGCTGAAAAGCTGCCTGTTCCCCAAAGATCCTGTTTATGATCTGACTTCGCCTGACACTGTGGAACATTTAATTCACTTTTTCAATTATTTTGAATAGATTAGGAAATGAACCTCATTCATACTGTTGATTTATTTTAGATGTACAATGTTTTTTTATGTCATTGAAGCTTTACACTACAAATACAAATTGCAAATATGTTGGTTCATTGCTGATGAACCAACAAACCTGTCCACAGAAAGCTTGTTTTTTTCTCTTCAAAATCAAGAACAACAATATACTGGCAAGTTGTATGTGTGGGTTTAAGATGTCAATACTTTCATATGTGGGAAAGGGAATAATTAAGCGAAGGTTCTATTACACCATAACAAGAGCACAGTGTCTGCACAGAGAAAGTGGGAAGATAGAAAGCCTGCCAAAACTACAGAATAGCAAGTTGCAGTAATGCAACGCCGAACATTGTACACATTTGTTCAGACACTTTCACACGCAAGCCACCATACACACAATATTGCTCTTAATGTGACCTGAAAAGGTGTAATAATGCTGGACTGGTTATTGTGTGTTTGTCTAAGGCTTAAAGGTACAGTGCATACAGGATAACGCTTTACTGACAATCATTTAATAACCACATGACCAACCAATCCTCCAGTTAAAGCTAACCCACATTTTAGAAGGCTGTTCACAGATTTGCTACCATCACTTCACCCATCCCTTTTCATTTCCTTTTGTTTTGACCTGGTGAGTCATTCATATGAGGCCATCTTCTCTCCGCACATTCATTGACCTGACAGAATGATAGTCGACCTATTCATGATTCACCCCATCCTATCCCTTCAAATTATTTAGTTAATAAAAAAGTGTTTTGTGTGCATGAGAGAATGTATAACAGTATTATTAATGTGTGATTTATTCAGCCCAGACATCAAAGATCAGTGACCTGTGTATACTGTGTTCCCTCTGTCACTCTGTCTGAGTTATTATCATACAGCATACATACTTGTTCACTGCACTCTGGTCAGGCAGGCATCCTCATGTTTAATCACACACAGTGACTGAATTTAAGGTTATCACTTGTTATTAAACCAATAAAGTCAAATTCCAGTGGTCCTGCACTCCGACCATTTCCATTGCAGATCAGAACTACAAATAAATATCTATAAGTTGCACTTAAATTGTCTTTATAGTTCAATAGTTCAGAAAGGGTTATGGCTGTATGAGTTGTCCCTGACAATCCCCAGATCACACCTGAATGCTGGGCTTGTTTAGGTCGCCATTGCCTTGGTTGCCCGCCACACTTTGAACGACATTGTCTGAAATATTGTCGGTGTCCAGCTCTTCACTTTTTCTCTTGTTGTAGCGCTCATACAGCACCATAAGCACGCCCATTACCCAGGCCGAGACAGTGCCCGCTGAGAAGATCACGAAGCCAATGGCGATGAAAAATAGATAGTCCCAGTAACCCAGGCTTTGGTGACACTCTAAACGGAGCTGCATGCCCACCTCAGCTAGACGTCGTCCATTCAACTCCACTGGGGTCTGGCATATTGTCTGACCTTCATCTAGAGGAGAGGAAAATCAGAATTAGTATTGCCTGAGCCAATTGGTAGGTATTAGCAAATAATTACTTAATGGCAAAGAAAGAAAATATTTATACACTAGTCCTTATTTTTTAGTTCCACATGTTCTTTTTTGCTCAGTCTGCAAAAAAAAAAAAATGTGTAAAGCCATCCTAAATTAAGTTACTTAAGGTGTCTTGTAAAGGTCATTTAAGCAAATTGTGTAGTTTTTCAGAAGTGTGCTGAATCCAAAAACTTATTTTAGTTCATTTGTCTCATTTGAAAATGTTTTGGGGTAGACCAACTGTCTCAAACATATATAAGGATATACAGTGCATCCGGAAAGTATTCACAGCGCTTCACTTTTTCCACATTTTCTTACGTTACAGCCTTATTCCAAATTGTATTACATTAATCTCTTTCCTCAAAATTCTAACCCTAACCCTAGCTGGAGGCAGCCTGTCAGCAAAACATATCATTTTGATGGAGAAATCCAGCACACACACACACACACACACACACACACACACACACACACACACACACACACACCTTTACATATAAATAGCCAAATTTCTTTGGGGACATTGATATTACTAGATGATCTGGAACAGTCTAGTCCTTTGCAGTATCACAACAATCAAAATATGTTTATTGTGTAATAAAGGCAGTATTACACAATTTTTTTTGTGATAGAGAATGAAATATATGATGAATAATCTATTGGTCACACTGGTCAGCCTCAGGTTTGAACTGCTGGATATCTAAAACATTCTGCTTTCTGTCTTTGCATCCAACATAACAGTGCAAATATTTAATGTCGTCCTAATTTTAACATTTAGTATAAATGCAGATTTGAGCGTCAGTACACTGAAACGCTTTGAAATGCAAAATTATTTAACTCTACACACTTCAAAAAATCTGCTTCAACTCCTGCAAGTTGGATAGCTTCCACTTATAAAGTTATTTTGAAGTCTGACAACAGATTCCTAAGTAGACAGGGCACCAATCTATCGCTGGGCACACACTCTCTCACACAGACACACACTATTAGGGGTAATTTAAATTACTCGATTTACCTTGAACCACTGTTTTTGGACTGTGGGAGGAAACCTGAGAACCCCCCAAAAAACCCTATATGGAATGGGGAGAACATGGAAACTCCACCAAGATTGGGATTTAAACCAAGATACCCAGTGCTGAGAGATAAATGTGCTCACCAGTATGTACCGTGCCACCCATAAGATATATACAGTATTCCATGCATATACTGTTAATATATACTGCACAAAAAAACTATATAACTACAGATGTCACACTAAATCCTTTTGATTGTTTTATCAAATAGTTGTTTTTGGTTTGCATTATAAATATATAAATTCAGTTAAAAAATGTAACCGACAATGGACTCTTTCATAGGATATAAGGTGAACATTGATTTATGCTCTGCAAGAGTGGGAAAAGAAAGTATTTTTAGATAGGTCATTGGGATAAAGAGCTTACAACAAAGAAATTCTTTTAATACTGCAGACCTATCCTTAACACATTGGTTAAAGGTGTCATAAAATGTATTTTTAAACTAGCGCTACACTTTTTGGCTGACAATCATTGGCAAGCAAACACACATCATTTAATTTTTGCACTTACAGGATTTGATATGTGTTAGCGCGCGCACTCGACACAGGTTTGACGAGAAAAGTCCAGCGACAGTTTTATTATGACGTCCACAAAAGGTCAAACACAAAACGAAGCCGCAAAGCGGTGCTGCAAAAGAACAAACTGAAAGGACTGTCGCAGATGGAACCCAAAACGCAGCCGCAAAGTGGTGCTACAAAAAACAAAACGAAAGTGTCGTTGGAGCAGTCTCGTCCGAGGAAGCAACACACAGACTCCAGAGCAGAGCGACGCCGAAGGCTGGAGGACGTCAGTGCTAAAAGACAAAAACTATGACAATAAAGCCAATCAAACTAATGCACACACGATGATCCAACACATTGTGGCTTTAGCGAAGCACAGTTATATAGAACCTAATGACCCGAAACAATCAACAGCTGTGGTTATAATTCCGGCGAGGAGGGCCGAGCGCCCCCAGGCGGGAGAGAGGAGGAAAGAGAGGGAGTGCTGACAGTACCCACGCCCAAAAGGGAAGGGTGCGAGTATGATAGGGTAGACTTACCTTGGCGACGTGGACAACCTCTACCCCGTTAAGTGACCTTGTCGGGATGCTGGCTATGGAATTGGGAAAATGAGTGAGGGATCCAAAATGTCTGCAGCAGGAACCCAACTGCGCTCCTCCGGATCAAACCCCTCCCAATCCACTAGGTATTGAATGGATGAACCCTGGCAGATGTACCTTGCGCCTCCAACAACCGGGCCCACTCCTGGTCCAATGGTCCTGCCACAAATGGTTTCAACAGCAAGGTATGGAACACAGGGTGGGTACGCCACTGGCGTGGCAGGTCTAGATTGTATGCCACTGGGTTAACTTGCTTTAGGATGCGGAAGGGCCCCAAAACACGTGGAAGAAGCTTCCGCGCCCCCCCACGACAGCGAAAGTCTTGTGAACTGACCCAGACCCTGCTTCCTGGGGCATAACGTGGGGCCGTACGCCTATGTTGGTCAGCAAAGGTCTTGTTACGGTGCACGACCTGGCTGATGCGCTGGTGCACCTGTGACCATATTTCCTCACTACGGGAAAACCAGTCATCAACCGCAGGCGCTAGGGATTGCTCAGAATCAAAAACCACGAATGGAGGATGAAACCCTAGGACGCACTGGTAGGGAGTCATGCCTGTGGCCAAGTGCCAGAGGGAGCCGTTCGCACTGACCTGACTTTCAGGGTAGTGACCGAAGGTTAGGCTGATGCTGGTTCCTAGCCTTTCGAAAAAGGCTCGCCATACAGCAGAGGTGAATTGGGGACCTCTGTCGGAAAGGATGTCTTCCGGAATTTTAAATATCGGGAACAAGTGTCGGAATAGCAATTCCGCAGTCTGGAAGGCAGAAGGCAAAGCGGGTAATGGTAAAAATCTGATGGCACGCGAAGTCCAGTGCAATATGTGACCACGGGCACTGAGGTATGGGTAATGGTAGTAACTTATCAGCTGGGAGGCTTTTGGGAGTCTTGCACGCAGCACAGACAGAGCACGATTGCAGTAATGTTGAACATCGGCGTGTAAGGATTCCAACCAATATTTGCGCCCAAGAAGCAGACACGTACGTGCCACCCCTGGGTGACCAGAGCACAGCGAGGTATGCGCCCATATTAGCAACTGATCTCGAAAGGCAGGGGGAACATAAGTGTGGTGAGCGGGCCAGTCTGTGGGAGCTTGATCAGGGCTTGCCCTTTAACTAGTTAGAAAGGGATAGCAATGGTGCTGAAGGCTTTGATGAACCTTTGGTAGAAATTTACAAAACACTTAAATTGCTGAAACTCCGGAATGGAAGTGGGCGCGGGCCATTCGAGAATGGCACTTACCTTGCCAGGGTACATTTGGATTCCCTGGGTTGACAGGAGGTAGCAAAGGAACACTATCGAGGTTTGGTGGAACTGACATTTCTCTGCTTTGACCTAAAGGTGGTGCTGCAACAGACGTTGCAGTAGGTTCGGACATGGGTGACGTGGGTCTGGAGACTGGACGAGTAAATTAGAATGTCGTTGATGTAGATGACTCCACAACTATCGAGAAAATCTTGTAGCACATTATTAATAAAGGCTTGGAACACCCCAGGAGCATTAGCAAGCCCAAACGGCATAATTAAACACAAATAGTGCCCCGTAGCGGTAACAAACGCCGTCTTCCATTCGTCACCCCTCTTAATGCATATTAGATTGTATGCACACCTGAGGTCGAGTTTAGTAAAAACCCATGCTTCCTTGAGACGCTTTAGCATCGAAGGGACTAACGGAAGAGGGTACGTGCGTTTGTGGGTAACCGCATTGAGGGCACGGTAGTCGATGCATGGTCGGAGGCTGGAGTCCTTCTTGGGGACAAAAAAGAAACCCGATGCAATAACAGGATAAGCAGGGAGGGTGAAGGTTAATTTTTCCACGTGTGGCACTCGATTACATAACTAGGGATTTAGTAGCGAGGGTGATACAACCCGGATGAAGAGGACGGCCATCTGCGGAACTGATGCGGACCTTCGCTTGAAGTTCGGCGGTGGACACTCCCCACCGACGTCCCACTTAAATGTCCAAAAAATTCCTCTCTGAACCCTAATCAATTAGAGCCATAGTTTGTTGACACACGCCCGCAAAAACTAATGTTATTGATAACACGCATGGCTTACACTCTGTGATAACCACAGTGCTTCCCTTGAGAGGATCTGGGGTCGAGGTTTTGCTCTTTTGGGGGCTTCTAGTCTCCCCGCGGTTCTCCGGACGGGTGGGACAGGCAGCCAGAAGGAGATCCCTCCCTCTGCAGTACAAACACAGCCTAGTGCGCTCACTCGAGGACAATCGGATCGCCTCCACCTGCATGGGAACCTCAGCTGCCGGTATTGTGGAAAGCTGGAGGGGCATCGGAGAGCGGTTGCGTTCCCGGTTCTCGTACGTGCTTGCAAAAGTTGATCGAATCTGATGGCTTCATCAATTAGGTTGGCCAGTGACATGTCCACATCCCGACATGGCAGTTCAGTTTTGATTTCAGCTCGTAACCCCGCGCAAAACGCGGTGAGGAGCGCCGCGTCGTTCCAGCCACTGTGCGCCGCGAGAGCGCGAAATTCCATCGCATAATCCGCCACAGTGCGCGACCCCTGCCGTAGCTCAAGAAGCAGGTCCCCGCTGAACGTCCTTGGCGAGGATGGAGGAATGTGTTTTTAAAAAAGCACATGAAGAGGTCGAAATCACGGACGGGCGGTTTGCCAAATACAAAGAAAGACCTGTAGCAAAAAGGTTTTACACACCCCAGGGTCTCCAGAGAAACGGTCGGGTTCTGCGACAGGTAGTGACGATGTATCCGACATGCGCGCATCCGCGCCGCCTCCGATCACTGCGTGGGCGGTTAGCTGCTCCGGGTACGGAGGCATGGCTTGCTCCAGGCGATCTTGGCGTTCCACCATAGCGCCCACGGCTGCCGATAGCTGCACAATGTTCTGGTGCAGTGCTCCCAGGAACCTGCCCTGATCGCGGAGCACCGAGGCTAAATCCGGTCCAGAAGATTCCGTCGGTTCCATACTGTTTGTTGGTGTTAGTTTCTGTTAGCTCGCGGACCAACAGAGCACTCGATACAGGTTTGGCGAGAAAAGTCCAGCGACGGTTTTATTATGACGTCCATAAAAGGTCAAACACAAAACAGAGCCGCAAAGTGGTGCTACAAAAAAACAAGCAGAAAGGACGGTTGCGGAAGGAACCAAAACGCAGCCGCAAAGCGGTGCTACAAAAAACAAAACGAACGTGCCGTTGTAGCTTGCAGTCTCATCAGAGAAAGCGACACACAGACTCCAGAGCAGAGCGATGCCGAAGGCTGGAGGACGTCATTGCTAAAAGACAAAAACCATGACAATAAAGCCGTTCAAACACAGGCACACATGATAAACCAACGCACTGTAGCTTTAGCAAAGCATATAGAGCCTCTAATGACCCGGAACAATCAACAGCTGTGGTTAGAATTTCGGCGAGGAGGGCCGAGCGCCCTCAGGCGGGAGAGAGGAGGAAAGAGAGGGAGTGCTGACAATACTTTGATTATTTGTTTTAATTTATTCCAGAGTTCACCAAACTTAAATCCAGAAAGAAAAAAGAAAAAAAAAACTTTTTAGGGAGAAGCTTAAAGCTAAATCTAAAATATTATATCTATTATGGAAATTTTGAATTAGGAATATGAAATTTTCCCTATCCATACAAAATGAAACAATTCTAAGACAGCCTTACTTGTCGGCTTCACTTGTCCATTGCCAGAATCAGTGCAATGATTTGAATGCACATTTATCCTTAAGAAATTCTTCAGACTGTAAGGCTGCACACATGCATGAATTTTATCAGGCTGGTTTTTATTAAGAGACAGTATGTGATATCTTTTAAGGGTGAGAGACAGAGGTCCACAAACTGTGACTGGTCTGTGCAAAATTTATAGATGAAAAAAAAAAAATACAATTGCAATCACAAAATATTTTTTTTTCATATAATTTTTTTCAGGTTCTTCATAAATTTATTGGGTGTAATTAATATCTTAAAGTGGTAAATAATGTGTAATTTAAGTAATTATTTCTATGCATATATATGTAAGCAGTGTTTTATCGTACCTGGAACTTTCTCTACAACTTAAAGACTGTACTGACCCAAGACTTCAATCTTGACTTGATGGTAAAGAAGACTTATGTGATCATAATCCATCAGTCTATATCAACTATTGCATTTGGTTTCTATTAGGTTAAAATGATATATTTATATTTAAATATGCTAAATTTATAATATAAATACTACTACTACTACTACTACTCCCGGCTCGATTATTGTAATGCGCTACTTGCCGGTATCCCAGCTTCCACAATCCGACCTCTTCAACTAATTCAAAACTCTGCAGCCCGACTTGTGTTTAAACAACCCAAGCGAGCTCATGTCACTCCATTACTCACTTCCCTCCATTGGCTCCTTGTAGCTGCTCGCATTCAGTACAAGTCACTGACTCTAGCATACAGAACCATTTCTGGATCTTCCCCCTCCTACCTTCACTCCATCTTTTCTAAATACACTCCGACCCGTTCTCTTCGCTCCAGCGAAGATTGCCGCCTGGCGATTCCACCTCACTGAGGAGCTAATTCTCACTCTGTGGCGTTCACCACTGCAAAATGGTGGAATGTTCTTCCCAACTCTGTCTGTAAGGCAGAATCACTTAACAGTTAAAAAAAATTACTGAAGACTCATCTCTTTAACAAATACCTGTTGTAATATTAAATAAAATAAAAAAAAAATAGAAATAAATTTTAAAAAAGCGGCACGGTGGCTTAGTGGTTAGCACGTTCGCCTCTCAGCGCTAGGGATTCCCGGTTCGAATCCCCATCTGGGTGGAGTTTCCATGTTCTCCCCGTGTCTGCGTGGGTTTCCTCCGGGTTCTCCGGTTTCCTCCCACAGTCCAAAAACATGGATCAAGTTAATTGAATTCTCAAAAAAATTGCCCCCTATATAGTGTGACTGTGTAAGTGAGTGTGTGCCCAGCGATGGATTGGCGCCCTGTCCTGGGTCTATCTGCCCAGCACCCGAGACGTTCTCCCCTGGATGGGCATGGGGAACCCCACCGCGACCCTAATAGAGGATAAGCAGGAGATAATGAATGAATGAAAATTAAAAAAAAAAAAAGGGGGGGGGGGCATGTGCCGCAGCATTGAATAACATTCAGGTTTGATGAATTTACAGTATAGTTGGTTTTCTTCATAGCTTCTGACTTGTGGTGTTCTCATTTGTAAGTCGCTTTGGATAAAGGCGTCTGCTAAATGACTAAATGTAAATGTAAATGTACTACTACTACTACTAACAACTCGCAACGTTCAAGCTGGGGTTCATGCTGCCTGAGCAAAGTCTGGACAACTTGACGGTAGGAAGTAAACTGTGCTGTTGTGACTGTGTGACTGTTAACTGCAGCTATGCACATGTAGTATCTGTGTAATGTAAAGTACTGGGCAAAAGTTTTAGGCAGGTATGAAAAAATGCTGTAATCTAAAAATGCTTATAAAACAAAGTATGTTTTCATCAATTTGTTTTTTCCGATTGCCTACACACAAAAATAAAAAGTAAGACACAGTATGCAAAACCTTACACTGAAGGAGCAACACATCAGCCCACATTTGCACAACTATAAACACAATTTCAGCTTCACACATTTTTTAAAACACTACACACCATAATTTGCAAAACACTAAACACACTTGCATACAATAAACACATAAATCTGTTATTAAGTCACTTTCTTGTCATTTATGAACATTGACAAATTGCTTAAGCGCAGTCACCAGGTGTGCAGACACACAGGCGCGTAATTGTAGACACAACAATCAGGTAAAAGCACTATAAAAATTTAAAAGGTACGTTACAGTTTACTGGAATTTCTTCAGATAAAATTACACAAAGCCTCTACACAAAATTTGTGTAATTTATCGACTAATCATATCGTCTGTTAGCCATTATGTAATCATGTTTGATCCGCCGTGTGCAGCATTGAATGTTTTCGAGCGCCTTAAGTTTGCTCTCCTCTCCTCTTGCTACTCAAGTTTTAAATAAGGTAAATAGGTGTTTTGTGTCATTGCTGTAAAAGAGCATTTGGCCATCCTTACAGTGCACTTATCCAAATCTATTAGAAGAAAAGTATAAAAGATGCCTCAAGTAACTGATAAAAGTGTGAGGCAAGATGATGGAGCAGCAGGAGCATAGAGCAGGTCGACGAAGATGAGGGAAAGGGGAGGGGGAAATCAAAGATGAAGCAATTTTACAAATGAGATACATGCAACCATAGTGGACCATGTAGTCAAACATGGTCTATCCATGAGTGAAGCTGGGCATCAAGTCCAGCTCAATTTAAGGTGCTTTACAGTAGCCTCTGTTGTTTGGACTTTTAGAGAGGAAAATAGATGAGTAACCATTATTTAGTTCTACAGTTATTAGGTATACTTTATGTTTTCAGAAATGTGCAGCCTGTCCACAATCCGTGTTTTGAAACGACACCAGCTCAAGATGAAGCTGGTACGTCAGGTTCAATTTGAGTACAACTCTGATGATGTAAAGGAGCATTCATTCATTCATTCATTATCTCCCGCTTATCCTCTATTAGGGTCGCGGTGGGGTTCCCCATGCCCATCCAGGGGAGAACGTCTCGGGCGCTGGGCAGATAGACAGGACAGGGCGCCAATCCATCGCTGGGCACACACTCACTCACACAGACACACTCTATATGGGGCAATTTTTGAGAATTCAATTAACTTGATCCATGTTTTTGGACTGTGGGAGGAAACCGGAGAACCCGGAGGAAACCCACGCAGACACGGGGAGAACATGAAAACTCCACCCAGATGGGGATTCGAACCGGGAATCCCTAGCGCTGAGAGGCGAACGTGCTAACCACTAAGCCACCGTGCTGCCTGTAAAGGAGCAACGATACCAATATGTGGATGCAAGTACAGCACCCTCTTAGTACCTTGCTTGGACAGTTCACTATTTACCTCAGTGTCTGAATGTAGGCCTTTTATCTAATATGGTCATTTTCTATTTTTCCAGAAAGTGCCTGAACTGGATGCCAGTGCTGTTCCCTGTAAATATATATTCACTAATGAGGCACGGTTCAACCTGCTTAAGATCAGGCGGTGAGGGAGGAACTTTATTGAAAACCATGATATTGTCAATGTGGTGTAAACATCACTATGTGTGCTGCAGTTGGTCACTGTGAGGTAAAGTAAATTAACTAACATAGAACAGGTGCCCTAGGCACCCGTTACAGAGGTCAGACATCACCATGCACAACTTGGTCCTTATAGCACAGCTCATTGGAATAATTTCTTGATGGACTCAAACCTCAACCTTCCACAGGAAGAGGGATCAGAGCAGCCCTCCTATGTGGTCATTTGGGATAATGTGGGATAGTGTAAGTTTCCACTGGGCCGCTCTGGTTCACTAACAATTCATAATTCGTTGTGCTGCACCTTCCACCATATTCCCCGCTTCTCAATCCAAAAAAAATCTCAATTTTTTCTGCATGGATGTGGAAAGTGTATGAACACAGATCCAGTGAGCATGTCACACTACTTCAGGCAATGGAGGAAGCATGTGTTGACATCCATGCAGATGATTGTCAAGTATGTATTCACCATGCAAGGCTTTTTTCCCCCCGTTGTTAACCAAGGGACATTATTGCAGCTGACGTAGATGAGGTCCTTATCTACGCAAGATAAACAGAGAAACAATTTTGTTAAGTTTTTGTGTCAGAACTGATTTTCCTTGTCTTTTTTCTCATTGCACTTACATAGTTGAAAATGAGTTGAAAACAAAATACAACATATAGTAAAAATTTGTTACATTTGTGTCACATATACACATATAGTATATAGTACTGTAAATGCTATATTGGAAGGGGAAACCTACATCACACCAAATAAATGTAAAGAACATATTCCAAACCAACATATTCCCATGGAATAGTATGCAATTTAATTTGTACAGTGGCCTCAATAAGTCAAAAACATAAACACTTCTGAAAAATATATGATGCTATTCCAGGGAGCCTTCTTAGCTCTGAGCTAAGTAGAGTTTGCAGTATCTCTTTTAGTTCTGCTGCTGTAGTTAATGATGCCGGAGTCACATGCTGCACTGCGTCAATCTAACTCTGGTTATTACTTAAATGCTGTGCTTTATTAGCTGTAACTGCTTTTTCTGTTTGTTTCATTTGAAGTGTTGCCAATTTGGAGGTGTCTTCAGCTCTTCATCCATGACTCTGCCAAAACAATGTGGCTACGACAATTACTAGATGGGACGAGAAATTTTTTATTTTATACTGGATTTTATTGGACTGCCAGTCCAGCAGCATGCCCTCAATGGACTAATATAGTTTTCCAATTGTTAAATATGAACAACTGATCACTATACAATCTGCACATGGTTGTCCTACACTGTTGAAGCTGCCTGGCCGCTCAAGGAGGATAAATCCTACACTGAGCCTTGGTTTCTTCCTTAAAATAACCGAGTTTTTTCTTGCCAGTGTCGCTTTGGCTTGCTCTTTGGGGGTTCAAAGGCTTACAAAACTACAAAGATGCTTTGACAATGTACTATTATAAAAAGCGCTATATAAATAGATCACTTAAACATTATAATAGTGCTTGTATTTATCTTGAAAGTTTTAAGCTCTTTTTTTATATGACATCTATTTTTATTGAACACTTTTCAACAACATACATACATACATCTTGGGCTTTTATACAAAAAATTAGTTCAAACAAAGACTATATAAAAAAAGAAAAGAACAAAAAAAGAGGAAGGTAATTATGGTAACTGTAAAAACTTCAAAAGAAGCCCACCCCCCCCCACCCCAAAAGGCATCAACTACTAAGACACAGAAAATAAATAAAGCAATACAAAAATACTAAATACTAAAGGAAAATACTAAACAAAAATAAAATAGGAAATAAAATAAAAAAATTATCAATTAATAAAAATAAAAAAATAATAAATGATAATATTAATACTAATAATTGTTCAGAGTATGTTTTATTCCAGAGTGATGTTACATCCCTCGATGTACCTAAGAACAGGTAGCCAAGTAGCCAAGGTAGCCATCCTGTATGACCGTAGTTTTTCAAGTTTAATATTGCCTAGAATCTCCTCGAGCCACCGATTATGGGTAGGTGGGGTAGAGAGTTTCAAATTAAAGAGAATTGCTCTTCTGGCCAGCAGAGTACCAAAGGCACTGTTTTAACACGCTGTTTTGTTGCTGCAGCATGGTGGTTCAGAAGTATGCAAAACAGGGCTGTGATTGGGTTAATGTCTATAGAAATTTCCAGTGCTTTATTTAATGTCCTGAAAACCACAGCCCAAAAGGCATTTAACATGCTACAGGACCAAAACATGTGTAAATGGTCTGCTGGTGAGTGGCCACACCCAGGACAAGAATCCGACCTCCCTGGGAATATTCTTGCCAATTTGGCATTCATAAAATTTAACCTGTGGACCACTTTAAACTGAATCAAACAAGATTAATTTTAAGATTGAGAAGATTAAGTGTGGATCCTACTCAAAATGAGCGCCCACAATTTGTCAGGGATGAATACAGCTAAATCCTCCTCGCAGACGGATTTTAGAGCATTAGAAGGGACAATGTCTGTCGAGCAAATGATAGTATAAATTGAAGAAATTAATTTTTGTTTAGATGATTTAAGGGATAAAATGCAGTCTAGTTTGTTTTCGGGTGGGCGACTAGGAAAGTAGTGGAAAATCCGAGACAAAATGCCTAATTTGAAAAAAAGGAAACAGGTGGAAATTGGGTAAGTCATATTTGACCATCAGTGAAGTAAAGGACAGAAAAGTACCATCTTGATATAAGTCGCTGATAGACGCAATGCCGTTTTCTGTCTATTTACAAAAAACTGGGTCCATAGATGAAGGAAGAAATTGATGATTGTAAGTAATAGGAGCATAAATTGATTCTTTGTTGTGAAATTGTTGTGAAGACCTAGACACTTTCTGAACTGATCCAGATTTTTAGTGAGTTCTGAGACACCGGGTTACTTGGGAACAAATTGACAGAAACCGGAAGCTTGGAACATAGTAAGGAGTATAAGGAATGTCGTGAAGACAACAGTTCAATTCGTGCCCAGGATGGGCAGTCGGGAGAAGCACCTTCAGTCCAGTAAATTAATTTATGTATATTACAAGCCCAATAATAGTGACAGAAATTGGGGAGGGCAAAACCCCCGTCTGCCTTCGTGAGCTGAAGAAAAGCCGTTTTTTTGTTCCAAATAAAGGGCGTAAGCTTGCAGTCCAGGTTATTGCTTTAGTAATTACAATGGGAATGTATTGGAAAAAATATAAGAATTTGGGCAAAATATTAATTTTGATCAAGTTGACCCGGCCAATAAGGGATAGGGGAAGAGATGCCCACCTGCTTAAGTCTGAGGAAACCCGATCAAGCAGTGGAGCAAAATTTTCCTAAAATAATTGTTGGTATTTTTGGGTGAATGTAATCCCTAGATATTTAAAATTTCTATGTGCAACTTGAAAAAGGAAGGAAGACAGAGGGAGGGAGAGGGCAGGCCCGTTAATTGGGTAAAGTTCACACTTCTGAAGGTTTAGCTTGTAGCCAGATATTCATTCATTCATTCATTATCTCCCGCTTATCCTCTATTAGGGTCGCGGTGGGGTTCCCCATGCCCATCCAGGGGAGAACGTCTCGGGCGCTGGGCAGATAGACCCAGGACAGGGCGCCAATCCATCGCTGGGCACACACTCACTCACACAGACACACTCTAAACGGGGCAATTTTTGAGAATTCAATTAACTTGATCCATGTTTTTGGACTGTGGG
>JAFMOD010000047.1:205918-235232 GCA_019802435.1 Corydoras maculifer | reverse complement strand
TGGTTGCACTCAGGGAAAAGGGGGCTGAATAATTTTGCACATCGCACTTTTCAGTTTTTTATTTGTAAAAAAAATTGTTGATTCATGTATAACTTTCATTCCACTTCACAATTGTATACCACTTTGTGTTGGTCTTTCACATTAAATTCCAGTGAAATATATTTATGTTTGTGGTTGTAATGTGACAAAATATGGAAAAGTTCAAGGGGTATGAATACTTTTGCAACCCACTGTATTTACAGATGAACTAGGTCTAATTAAAGAGTTATCAAGGTTTAACATAGTGTTAGAAGCTTTGTTAATTTTGTCCTTGGGTCCAACAATCAGAAACTCTGTTTTATCAGAATTTAGCAGTAGGAAGTTTTTTGACATCCACATTTTAGTATCTTGGATGCAGTCCTCGAGCTTACTGACTGAACGACCATCATTAGGGTTAGCTGAAACATTTAACTCAGTATCATCTGCATATGAGTGGAAACTAAAATTCCATGTTTACGAATAACTCCATATTTACGAATAAATAAAGCAGACTAATTCGGATAATGTCCTCTTTCACTTGGAAGCGATGCAGCCTGATGATTACGGCTCGCGGCCTGTTGCCCTGCTGCAGTTTATTAACGAGAGATCGATGCACTTGGTCTATCTCCGGTGGCGAAGTGAGTGTATCGCCAAACACCTCAGAGAGGAATGTAGAAAAAAAGGCGGTAGGACGTAGGCCCTCAAGGGATTCAGGTACACCAATAATACGAATATTATTGCATCTGCTACGGGACTCCAGGTCGATCGCTTTAGCACGTAGCTTAGCATTGGCCTCCTGAAGTTCGGAGCATATCGCCTCGAGAGCCAACACGCGCTCGTCCATCGAGCTGGCATTGGTTTCCAACACTGTAATTTTCTGACCGTGGTCAGCTACCGTGACCGTTAATTTATCAATCTTTGCTTCCAAAGCAGCAAGACTCATTTAATAAATAAATATACTACCAAAGAATTGGATGTGATAATTTACTGAACGCTCTAAGATTGGGCGCTACTAAGAAAAATAATAAGTGTATGTGTGAGAACACATTCAGTCTAATAAGATAAATGTCTTTATTGGTAAAAGGCAAGGCCAATTACAAAGTATCTTTATTTTCAACCTGTACAAAAATAAGCAAGATTCATTTAGAGGAGTCAGCAAGCAATGGACAAAACAGTAGTCAGGACTAGACAGAAAAGATTTTGCAAGAAGACTGATTTATTACTCATTAAACCTCATTCTTGCAATGTAATGATGATTCTTAAGTAATGATTTTCATGATACATGCCTATAAATCATGACAGGCATAAACTGAAGGATTTTGTGACAGCTTCAGTAAATCACACATCAAACATCAGATCTAATACAAACAAAGACATTTAGATCTTTGTGAGCCTTCATTAATAAATACCTTTATTTTTGTCTGAATAATAATTACTATAATTCGGGGCCTTTTTAATTTTCTCCTAAATTTCTAGTTACACATTTGTAGATTTCAAATCTGTGGTAATATAAAATGCTGTTGATGGAACTACATACTCTAATGCACGATTCAACAAGTTTCAAGTGCTTTATCTGCATCACTCCCGGGTATTACACTCACTGCACTCAGCCCACGCACCATCTACATCCTTTGGTTATTTCATAACCAAACAAAATACAAGCACTATAGTGCAATACCTAATATTCAGCTTGTATTAGTGTAGTAATAATGCAACATAGACAATAACCAAAATGTAATTTATACACACATGCCTACAGTGTAGTCTAACCATCAACTGCAGGTTCAATAACAAATTTACAATAACATTTACAAAACAACACAGAGGTTCCCTGTTAGCACACTGTGTAAAAAAAAGGCTGATAATAGACAAAGACTACTGGCATTAGAAATTCACAAGGTGTAAAACTTTGCTGAAGAATCAGCACTACAGGCTTCATTTGGACAGAGCATGGTGTGATGGTGGAGGGACACCTTATTTGCACTGTATTGAAAAAAATGTCATGAAACTGATAAATGCCATTCATTTAGAAAAGCACTATTTAGAAGCATGCAGATAATTATGAATAGAAATTACATCTCCATGCTTAGATCTTTAAACAGCTCTCTTTAGGATCTCACCATGGAGTTGCTTTTGGCAATGTTAGCACTAACACCAATTCTAGAAGTGCTTTGAGCTATGGTTGAGCTATGTCATCTGACCTGCACACGTCCTTGTTAAATGTAACTTTTGAAAACCATGTGCGAAAACCAGGTATACCATTTTCCACAATGCACTGTTGTGTATGATTTTATACACCTGTAAAAATGGAATAAGAGGTGAGTTAAAACATTTTTGTCCATATAGTGACTGTGATAGTTTTGTGGGTATGATATCAAGAAGCCGTTGGTCATGTCAAAAAAGGTAACTCTTCAGAAAATACTGTTTTTGACAGTATTTAAATATTCATTCCTTCATTCATTCATTATCTCCCGCTTATCCTCTATTAGGGTCGCGGTGGGGTTCCCCATGCCCATCCAGGGGAGAACGTCTCGGGCGCTGGGCAGATAGACCCAGGACAGGGCGCCAATCCATCGCTGGGCACACACTCACTCACACAGACACACTCTTTATGGGGCAATTTTGAGAATTCAATTAACTTGATCCATGTTTTTGGACTGTGGGAAGAAACCGGAGAACCCGGAGGAAACCCACGCAGACACGAGAAGAACATGGAAACTCCACCCAGATGGGGATTCGAACCGGGAATCCCTAGCGCTGAGAGTCGAACGTGCTAACCACCAAGCCACCCGTGTATTTAAATATTTTGGTCGCAATTTTGCAAGTACACAATCATGTGCAGATTTAGACTTCCTCAACCGCCTTTTACTACACACAGGAGAAGATATAATTAGAGACTACAGACAGGCACTATTGTTTAACTGATCTGCATCCTAGGCTTGTTACTCTCAGAGCCTGCGCCTCCTCGTCAGAATCAGAAGAATCAGAATCAGGTTTATTGATCACATACGTGGTTATACATGGTACAGCCAGCAGTGAAATTCTTTTTTGACCTCTCCACAGAAAATAAAATAAAACAAAATTTGTTTAAATGCTAAGAATAAGAAAAATAGGATAGAGTAAGAATTTAAAAATAAGATCAAATAAAATTTAACTATGTATCTACAGTGTGCAATGGAATTATACATTTACATTACATTTAGTCAATTAGCAGACGCTTTTATCCAAAGCGACTTACAAATGAGAACACCACAAGTCAGAAGCCATGAAGAAAACCAACTATACTGTAAATTCAACAAACCTGGTTGTTATTCGATGCTGCGGCGCTCCTTCCCCCCACCTCTTTTTTTTTTTTTTTTTTTTTTTACAACAGGTATTTGTTAAAGAGATTCTGTGAGACCCAGTGCAAAGTATATATAAGACTTACAGTCTTGGTAAAAGGAAAAGCAGACAGTATTGTGCAAAATCCCAAAATGTCCTTTAACATTAAATAAAGCCTTAAAAGTCAAATTATAATCCCTCCTGCACATGTTCATGGATCAACATATGACTCAGAGATAGTATCAGTAGTTGAGCTTCATGGTGCATTCGGCCAATATTTATTTACTCAAATTATGACAGAAATAAATGAATTAAAATCCTGAAAAACAACACACAAAAGCTGCTATCTGGTTTTCTATTTGAGTAAAGTGTAAACTATACTGACTAAACAGCCCCCTTGTGGATTCCAGTAGTAAAAATCGATGCAAGCTAAATTTTTAAATTATGGTGCGTCTAATAGTGGTAATAAAGAAGCCTGTTCCCATTCAGGTTAAAATTTATAAACTGCCAGTGAAGTATAGTGTGATTTAGGTTGTATTTTTAGGTATCTATCTCTCTTTCTCACTCTCTCTCTCTCTCTTTCTCATGCACACATGTACAAAGTAGCCTAGGGGATTGTTATCATTACTGCTGAGTATGCAGTACAGTGACTGCTCCATCACCCCTGTTAATGAATACACCACATCTCTGCAAGTGCAAAACTGCAGCAACCACCTAAAGCAGTTAAAGGTACAGTTCACAACATTTCTTCAGATGTGTCTCCGATCTATAACCCATCACAATACAACCTAAGCAAAATAGCAAACAAATAAATCACATATATGCAGCACTTTGTAATGTAATATTTAGAAAGCATTATAAAGGTTTCTTCTTAGCCACAAAGACCGTTGTACAGTGCTGACCATGTGCATACCTGGCCGCTAAATGTAACAGACTCTACTCTACTTAACACCTTTGGAATATGGTAAAAAGGACAGTTATAGCATAGGAGTTTAATTTGTAAAATGGATTGATATATAACTCTCTTATTGATATATAGGACTATCATTATGAGTTATTAAATGATTATCAACATTTACATGCATTCACTAAGACATGTTTTAATCTAACATCCTTACTTTTTATGCTTAAGCTTGTGATCTTATTTGATTTTTAGAGAGTAGTGCAAATGTAATGAAATGTAGGGTGAAATAAATATATTTAATAATTGTTCTATTCGGGCAGCACGGTGGCTTAGTGGTTAGCACGTTTGCCTCTCAGCGCTAAGGATTCCCAGTTCAAATCCAAATCTGGGTTGAGTTTCCATGTTCTCCCCGTGGGTTTCCTCCGGGTTCTCCGGTTTCCTCCCAACATGGATCAAGTTACCACGTATATTTATTAAATATAGATAAATGAATAAAATATATGGCGGCACGGTGGCATAGTGGTTAGCACGTTCGCCTCTCAGCGCTAGGGATTCCCGGCTCAAATCCCCATCTGGGTGGAGTTTCTCCCCGTGTCCGCGTGGGTTTCCTCCGGGTTCTCATTTTCATCCTACAGTCCAAAAACATGGATCAAGTTAATTGAGTTCTCCAAATTGCCCCATATAGAGTGTGAATGTGAATGAACATTGTTTCAGACTGCCGTGGTGTGAGTGCATTGTCTCAGTCTTTTGTTTGCTGTTTTATACCATTTTTGGTGGTGGCTACATGTTCGGCATATCAGAAAGCCATGGGCATACAGAGTTAGAGTCACATGCATGAAGGCTGGGAGACGGTAATGCAATGATGACTCTTCCTGTCTACGTTGCAGGTCCAGCATAAACCCCTCCTCAACCCACACCTCATCAAGCTTGTCATATGCTGGACCTCCCAGCAGCCAGGGGGACAGTGTAGCAGGAGTGTGGCAACGCTGGGAAAGAGGTGTGGAGCTGACGGCAATGGGTGTTAATTAGAGGTAACTTACCTGCTAGAGGCTTCACTAATGACTTTATACATGGTAAATGTGCATGCAATGCAATGTTAAGAGTGTTTGCAGTTATCAAGACCTAAAAAAGACACGAAGCAAAGATCCACGAGCGTATTTATGCATTTAAATCTAAATAAAGTCGACTCCTGTGTTTGAGAAATCTTGTTTTTCGTCCACATCATGTCCCACCCTGTCACACTTTGTTTTACTGTTACCCTCTTCTGGCTTGGTACAGTTATTTTTTTTGTTGCCAGTTTCTCACACAGCATGCTGTGACACTGAATGATCCACTTTTTTTTCACCAACTGAGACTATTTTAAAATACATTGTATTTTGGTGCACTTCAGTCTATTGACATAAGTCATTAGTCAGTCAATATTTTTTATCATTCAACTAGTCATTTGGCAATAGCATTAGGCTGTGAAAATTTGCATGGTGAATGATTTTCCATCACATGAAAAGCCGTTAATATAGCAGGACATTGTTTTATTTCAAAGACCTGTGACTGTGCTCAAATGCATCCTTTCCCTTTGTGTTCAGACTACTCTAAATAATGGATTATCACAAACAGTGCAGAGGAGAGAATGTTTCACCACCAAGGTTGGAGAGTAATACCTTTGGTTGACTTGCAACGAAACAAAAAAAAGCAATATCTTTTTGTCAGAGAGTTTAATGATTTCTTTTTCCACCTGCGCCCTTTCTGCACCACGGCTTACCGATGATTCAAAACATAACACATCTTAGCTTTTTGACAGCTAAAGTTATTACAGCACAGATTAGGGTTGCTCTTTCTGCTGGCCTTGGTCTGGGTCTGCAGGGTATGAGCTATTGCAGATGACACATTGGACATTAGTAAAAGACCCACAAACCCTTGGACAAAATGATTTAATTGCAGAAGTATGTGAACCTTTGAAGGTCTGGTCATCGCAACACTTGTACATGACTTAAATGAAGATTATTGAGAACCTCAGAAGGGTTGTAACAGTTTTAAATCTGTGGTATAAATTAGAATTCATTGTTCCGATAATGATAGAAGCTATAACCACCATGTTTCAGAAACAAGTTTAGGCATATTATGTTGGAATGTAGTGATTTCTTTTGTCCCAACCTAAAACTTTTTATTTAAACACAATTGATTTCTGTTCGACTGATCCATCTACAAAACCATAGCTTCTGGCTTGTCCTTGCAATCTTTGAAAATCAGCAGACAGCAGCCTTCTTCATGAAGAAAGTTTTGATAGATCTCTGTTTTTGAAATAAAACAGAGCAACCACTTAAACATGATTTCCATTCCATTGATTGAAAACAGGCGGCACAGTGGCTTAGTGGTTAGCACGTTTGCCTTTCCTGGTTCGAATTACCACCTCCTGGTTCAAATCCCAATCTGGGTGGAGTTTCCATGTTCTCCCTGTGTCCAAGTGGGTTTCCTCCAGGTTCTCCAGTTTCCACAGTCCAAAAACATGGATCAAGGTCAACTGAATTCTCCAAATTGTCCCATCTAGAGTATGTCTGTTTGAGTAAGTGTGTGCCCAGAGATGGATTGGCGACCTGTCTTGAGTTGATCTGCCCAGTGCCCAAAACGTTCTCCCCTAAAGGGCATGGGGAACCCCGCGACCCTAGTAGAGGCTAAAGCAGTAGATAATAGTGAATGAATTAATGATTAAAAACACCTGACTATAATTTCACCTTTAATTTTTTTTTTACGAATGAATGCTATGGTACATTAAATAGTTCTAATGGATAAAGGTCTGTATTGTGATATCAGCATAGAGGTGGTGGAGTAATGATTTAGGTCAGAAAATTTAGTGTGATGTGGTATCCCTTAAATTAGTTTATGTATAGTTTATTCTTGTATTTTATTTAAAAATGTATTACCTCCCAGAGGAACTGAAAATATGATTTTTCTTTTAATTCAATTGCAGTTGATGCTCAGTTAGGAACTTTACATATTGCCTAGAGGCCATTTTGATGACCTCTACCACATCACACTCAATTTTCTGACCTAAATCATTACTCCACCACCTCTATGCTGATATCACAATCAGCAATACAGACCTTTATGCATTAGAACTATGTAGTGTACCATAGCATTCATTCATGAAATTTGACCATGTATTCTGGGTCTTTTTGTCATTTGTCATTTGTCAAATGAGCAAAAAATGAGGAAATAAGTTTATTAATCCTGCTGTGAGGCACTGGGCTAAGTAACACAAACGATCCGCCACCATCTTGGCCTAGTAATCCATGTTAAATGGTGGAAAGAATAGCATTAAAAATAGTAGTAAAATAGTAGCTTTCTCATGATTTTGATGTAATATTTTTTCCTAAAATATGGAAAATAAAAAAATGATTAATTAAAGGTGTTTTTTGCTGTAAAAAATGCAAATTAGAAGCATTTCTATTGATCCCAAACATTTGGCCCATACCAATAATCCGCTACAAAGGCATATTCAGTCACCACTGTAATTAAAAACAACCCTAACCCAAACCCTGAAAAACAATAAAGGTGGTCATATTTGTTTGCCCATAATGTGTATTTACCCATCCATCTATGTCTTTGTGTAATCTTTTTAAAATCGGTCAAAATAATTAAACAGATCATTGCAGCTTTGCACTAGTGGCTAGCACACAGAATATGTTGACAGGCTAAATGACGATTCACTTTAACAACTTTAAATAAGCCAGCATAGCTTGGCATTTGCAGAAGTTAGAGAACCATAATTATTGCAGTAGCAGTAGGGTAATCATTTTGAAAACCCGATTTTGATTTTTTTTTTCATCTAAGCCTTTTATCACAATAGCTAATGAAAGTTTTTATTTAAAATGTATTTGCTATAATGTCTTTTTGCTTGGTACTTGCAGTAATTCAGTGGCATAGTGAGCTATGCTAACTGCTGACTATTAACTGTTGATTGAAGCTGACAGATGATGAGTCTTCTACATTTGTGTTTCTGTCAGTGTGATTAGGGCTGTGAGGCCAATAAACAGACATGACAGATGAAAAGTATTTTCTCCCAGGTTAAAATCAGATGGAGTAGAATGTGATTAGTGCAGAGATGCAGCAACTTTATTTTTCAATTGTTATGATCACGTGTTGTGTGTAGGTCTTTACGTCAGGTTTTGTCACATGGTCTGGGTTTGTCTGATTGTTCACACCCCGTAATTATGCACACCTGGGTTCCCCTATCACTGTTCCCTATTCAAGCAGCTCACTCCCATCACTCTGTGCTGGATGGTCTTGGTTTGTGCACCTACCCTCGCTACGCCTTTTCCACTCTGGCCCACACCCCTCGTCTCCTGTTCTCCGTCTCGCCTTGTTCTCGCCTCGTCCTGTTCACCTCGCCCTGTTGCATCTCGTCCTGTTCACCTCGTCTTGTTGGTTCTGTGTTTGTGACTTTATATTGCAGTGCACCGTCCTGCTGCCGTTGCCCGGTGTTTAGCCACACTCCACCCTGTGCGTCTCTCCGGATGGGAACACGGCCCCGCTGACGTCTGACGCCGACTTCGCCATGACGTCAGACCCCAGCTCCGCAGCCCCTGTGTTCATCCTTCAATGTTATGTTCCTCAAAGTACTGTTGAACTGTGTGTGTGGCTAAATAAACTTTTGTTGGCAACAAATCCCCGCCCCCGACTACGTCGTTCCGAGTAGTGGATCCACCTACTCCGACCGGTTCCTGGGGAACCGTAACAGCACATAATTGAAACAAAATTTAAAGAGCATTTGAACTAAAAAATCGTTTCTGAATCGAAAATCGATTCTAAATCGAATCTTGACCTCAAAAATCGGAATCGAATCGAATCGCCAGACACTGAGATATTCGCACCCCTAGTCTGTATCATGTGCTACATTACATTTATATACAGGAATGTATACACAATTAAAAGACAAGTAAGTATTCTTTACTCAAAGACTGTGAAATACGATAACACATGTTTCCAACTTATTTCTCTCCAAATTAATAGTCACAAGCTGATATTGTGCAAGTGTTAATGAGCACCAACTAGAATTTTATAAAAAAATATTTTTTTACAAAATATCTTTTATAATCCCACTACAGTAACCCCTACAGCTGTCTACGGAATGTATTCAACTAGAGCATTGTTTCTTGGATACATTTCCAGCTGCCACCTGCTTCTTTCCAACAAACACAACAAATAAGCAATATATTGAAGGGCTTTTTTCTTGTAAATTCAGTTAAGTATTCCGAATTCTGAATTCCGAATCTCTACTTAACAAATATGTGACATATGTTTTTCTAAAACACATTTTATGTGATTGAGTAGTGAGATTTCTAGGTGAGATTTCTGGTTGGTGGGAAGGGGCTGATGTGAAATTAGCCTTACTTGCAAAATAGAGCCATTAAATCTAACCCTTAATAGAATGCACCACTGCTGTGCTTTGAGCAGGAATATGTGTGTAGGTTTTAGAGAGCAAATATCTTAAAAGTAAAACTTTAAACAGACCACCACTGTCTTTTTCACAGCTTAGCTTTCTCCCTGTCCCAGTAAATAGTTCTGACTCTATCGCTGGGCACACACACAGACACGCACACAAACACATTCTATATGGGGCAATTTGGAGAATTTAATTGACTTGATCCATGTTTTTGGACTGTGGGAGGAAAACGGAGAACCTGGAGGAAACATGGAAACTCCACCCAGATTGGGATTCGACCCGGGAATCCCTAGTGCTGAGAGGCAAATGTGTTAACCACAAAGCAATTGTGCTGCCTAAGGTCAAAGTCATTTTAATTACTAATCTTCTATCAGATGTGTTTCACTGCTTGTGTACATATAGTGTATGTTTCTAATTTTCTATCCAGTTTCACATGTTCTGCTTTTGTTTTGTCAAAGGCTATGATGAAAACATGAATGATCAAACTGTTAGGAATAATTGTATAAGAAGTTTTCTAAGTCTGGCCTGTATTGTTATTCCTCATGGTGATGATATAATTCTTGTTATGCGGAATTTGTGCAATTAATACAGCCCAAACCACTCAATGTACAGATTCTGTTCGAACACCATTATGTAGGTAATGATGACTCAACCTGTGCAAAATATTTTTGGAGTTAGTGACATTTATGGTTTTTAAGATATTTGTTTAAAGAGAACTCATGAACAGCTGAGCTGATGACTACCTCATAGAATCAAAGCATTTTTGCACTAAATTCCTACACTTCTCATCTGACTGTTGCAATACAATATAATGTAGATCAATACTTTGCACAATGTAAATAACTTCATAATTATGTTCATAGAGTGTGTGTGTGTGTGTTTCTGGGTTTTTATTTTTATTTTATTTTTATATTTATATTTATATTTTTCATTATTATTATTTATTTTTTATTATTATTATTATTATTATTATTATTATTATTATCATCACTTTTCCTTACGCATCCAGGGTGGATGGCGAAGTAAGAATTTCATTGTGCAGGGAAACATATTTCTTTACTGTGCATATGACAATAAAGCTTTGAATCTTGAATCTTTAGAAAACTCCAGAGGTTTACAAATGTTACAAAAATCCAAATTTACAGAGAGATTTTTATAATCAAACTTTTTATCACACTTTGATGCGATCCATTCCATTCATTTCTATGGGAGAATCTAGAGTGTGTGATGTCATCACCACTCTAAGTTAGAGCTAATTCAGTTTTCTCCAAACAAACCTCTGTAAAATCCTTATACTTTCACCTAGAAACAACATTTTATTTTTAAACGGAAGGATCTTGTCCTTTGACCTTTTGTCCCGTGCCAAACGCTCACAACGAATGAAAATTTTGTTTTTGAGCTATGAGGGTTTGTTTTGCATGAGGAACTAAAACTGCTCTATACACGACATAATTATTTTTGTCAATGTTGATTCATTTTCAAATCGTCATAACTCAATTATGTCAATTATGACTAAATCTGCATCACTTTACATCAAAATAATCCCCCAAGGCCTCCTCTTTATACCAGTGGCCAAGTGGTCATCAGCAGAATCTGCTGTATTTTTCAGCTCACACAGTTCATAGAAGCTCTTAGAGCATCGGGGCAACATTTACTGCCACCTTCTCAACATTTTAACACCTTCATGGGTCCAGCACTTTAAGCCCTCTCTGTAGTTCCTACAGGAAATACAAATCTAGTTAACATATTTAGCCAGTCTTTTGCAGTTGCAGCCATCGGAGGTGGCATTAGAGTGTCGATTGGACAGGGTAATTACTTTGGAAAGAATAAAAAAGCTTTAATGAGGAAGAGTGTAGAGTTGTTTTTCTACAGCATTTCGTTTCAGGCATATTTATCATTAACAAATTGTTCAGTTTAAGCTGTTATGTTTTCATTATTTTGTTTATTATTATTAGTAGTAGTAGTAATAATAATAATAATAATAATAATAATAATAATAATAATAATAATAATAATAAACATAGCTTTTAATATCAGAAATATCAGAGTTTCTTATGAGTTTAACAGTTGGGTCCTGAACTATTTCAATGGATTTTATTTATGTTAAAAATTATTTCGAAATTTTCATTTAATTATTTCATTTTAAAACCTTTTTTCCCCCGAAAGATTGCAGCATAAGATGTTTTTTGCTTCTACATGCCTCTTATGCAGTAGGTATAAGGTTCTGCAGAAAAAAATACAGCAAGATGAAGACAGTATCATTATCTTAACCTTTGCCACTCTGAAAGTAACACTTCAAAACAAATTAGTTGACTAAATAACATGATAAAGTGATCTGGGTGGCATAGTTCTAAAGATAAGCCAAAGATTTATATACTTTTTTTCCTATAAGCCTGTGTAATTGATGTTCTCGTTCTTATGTAGTAACATAAGGATTTTTATCTGCTCCTCTATTTTTAAATGTGTTATAATACAAAAATGCTTTGCTAGTATTGTATTTATTTATGGATTTCGCACAACTGTGTTGATTGATAACAGGCTGGATTTGAAAGACAGTAGTAAATTGTGTTAGGTGTAGTCCCGGCAGCGCTTACCTTGAAACTTAAAGCTCTCGATGTAGACCCACAGACAAAGGTCTTCGGTGACGCAGTCACAGCACCACGGGTTGCCGCTAAGGCCGAGTGCGCGCAGAGTTGGCAGCGCCACAAGCGTGCTAACGTTCAGCGTCGTCAGGTTGTTGCGGCTCACGTCGAGCACCTGCAGAGCGCTGTTTTCGGCAAAGGCGTCGGCATGGATCTCTGATAGACCCGGGTTGTCGTTAAGCCGCAGCATCATAAGACTGGCGAGTGCGCCAAACGTGCGGTCCTCGATGCGCGCCAGTGAGTTAAATGACAGGTCCAGGTAGGCGAGCTTGCGCAAATTTCCGAATGTCGACTCCGAGATCTCGGTCAAAGAGTTATTGCTGCAGTCCAGGTACACCAGGTCGGAGAGATAGTTAAGCTGCAGCGGCGGAAGCTCGCCGATAAGATTGTCATTCAGGATGAGCTGGCGCGTAGCGAGGGGCAGGTCCGCCGGAAAGGCGCTCAGACGTTGGCCAGCGCACTGCACAACTAGCTGCTCGTCGCACACACAGCGCTCCGGGCAGCCGGCGCTCAAAGCCGGAGAGGGCGCCGCGCCCGCTGCCACCATCAGCAGAAAGACGAGTCGCAGACACTGAGCGCTGGCCTCCGCCAATACACGCATGATAGCACCGGCCGCCTCATGGAGCCCGCACGGCAGCCGGCGGAGTTTGCACGTCAGTGCTCTTTAGCTTTTTAACAAACACAAAGAGGTCACTTTAAGGTGTTTTAACCCGGGTAGCTTCAAGGTCAACGACGGCCCCCTTCCCCTCACACACGGTTCCTCCGTTAATTAGCGAAAGTTACAGTGCACGTCCACTTCTAATCCTCTGCACAAATCTCCAGTCCACATGTGCACGTTCGGTTTGCCGGTGTTCACGCTCGTTCCTCGTACACGCAAATCCTCCGAAGAATCGCAATTGTTCTTTACAGGTTTGTTTAATCCCACGCAAATTCAAGCGCGTTTCCCTGTTCCGCGCGCGCCATTTGTTCCTTTCAGCACGCCAGTGTGAGCCGAGGCGCGCGGGAGACGAGAGGATAGAGTGAGCAGTACTTCATTGGCAGTTCTGTGTCTCCATGTGGCTTGGCTTAAAAAACAAAGACAGCCTACCTATCCATTCAACTGCATGCCTCGCAGCGGACACGAGTGTCGGTCAGAATAAGCAGATTCGGTCCCACCTGTGACGCATTAAAGTGCCTGTGACGCCTCGGGGACGGAACAGCGAGCGCAATTCGCAAGTTCATTTGAAAGTCCATGTGATACGTGCTTTTGAAAGGAGACCTGTCCAGATCTGGACTTTCCGAGTCTTGGAAATCGAGAAACCCTCGGCAAGAAGCGTGAATCCATTCGTGCTAATATTTAGTGCACAGCTCCACGACGTGTTTTTTGTTGTCATTCAGCGGCACATGTGTCTGTCCGTCATCGCCAGGACGGTCATCCCGGTCATTTCATTGTCATCTCTCTCGAGCGAGAGAACTCGAGGTGGGGGGCATATATCAGTTTTTAAACCCTGTCTCCTTACTTTGTTCTCTCAGACACATCGACCTTAATGCGTTGCCTTATAAATGTAAAATCAGAAATACTAGCTAATTTGTTAATGTCTACATCTAGATTAAAATCATTACTTGAGCTGATGGGACTTAGACTCCTTAGATTTGCGTTTTCGACGAAAATGCGTGTGGCTTTCATTTACAAACCTGTGGTATTGGTTTGAAAGAGACAATTTAAATGATTTGTGTCCCAATAATTTCTGCCCATATCTTTCAGATTAATAATTCTGAGGCTAGTAACCATAATTAAATAATTGAAAACTTTACTAAAATATTTTTGTGTACTAAGATAATCTAAAACAAATGATAATGGTATATATTCAGTCTTGGACAAAACATTAGTTATGCTTATATTCTATATTTACTTAATTATCTATATTTTATTATTCATTCATTCATTCATTATCACCCGCTTTATCCTCTATTAGGGTCGCGGTGGGGTTCCCCATGCCCATCCAGTGGAGAACGTCTCGGGCGCTGGGCAGATAGACCCAGGACAGGGCGCCAATCCATTGCTGGGCACACACTCACTCACACAGTCACACTCTATATGGGGAAATTTGGAGAACTCAATTAACTTGATCTATGTTTTTGGACTGTGGGATGAAAATGAGAACCCGGAGGAAACCCACGCGGACACGGGGAGAACATGGAAACTCCACCCAGATGGGGATTCGAGCCGGGAATCCCCAGCGCTGAGAGGCGAACGTGCTAACCACTATGCCACCGTGCCTCCATATATTTTATTAATTTATCTATATTTAATAAATATACGTGGTTACCACGTTCGCCTTTCAGGTATAGGGATTCCCGGTTCAAATCCCAATCTGGGTGGAGTTTCCATGTTCTCCCCTGTCCGCGTGGGTTTCCTCCGGGTTCTCCGGTTCTCACAGTCCAAAAACATGGATCAAGGTCCATTGAATTCTCCAATTACCCCATATGCGTGTGAGTGTGTGCCCAGCGATAGATTGGTGCCCTGTCCTTGGTGTATCTGCCCAGCGCCCAAAACATTCTCCCCTGGATGGGCATGGGACCCCCCCCCCCCCGACGCTAGTAGAGGATTAAGCGGAAGATAATGGATGGATAAATAGATATTTTAAAGGTGTCTTTTGCTTTACAAATCTTTACAAAACAATTTTAATTCTTAAAGAATTTATCTTAATAAAAATAAATGAGTTGTGTCTGATTTTTCATAGACCACATGTAATGTTTAATATAGATAATATTACATTGGGCATATGTCCTTTACTGGATTTGTATCCGATTCTCGCCTAGAGTACAAATAAACATGGTACTTGATCAGTTGTACCCAATCTTTTGCATAAGTCTGTACCCACCAAGTTATTTTGAGTCTGGAAAGCAATTTAACAGTTCTGTGGATCAGTGTTTTAAGTTTATGCACACATAAGCCACTCCGTGGATTCCAGGCAGCCATGGCAGCAGTTCCCCGAAGCTTCTTAGCATACACTAAATGATTGAGCTCATTAGTGTAACTTTCATCCTTGGTGTGGTGCCAGCAGCTCGGCTTGCAGAGGGACGGGCGTCAGGTGAGGGTAAGCAGGGAATCTTCATTACTATTTAATAGTGGGGTCACCTGTCAGCAGTCTCTTTGCATGAGCTGGTGTCTTTATAGAGAATAAGCCGAGGACTGTTGAAAAAACACAAAACTAGAGCAAGCTGTTGAAAATGCTTAATAAATTTTCTTAAATTTAGATTTAATTATAATAAATTATACAAAATTATAAATTATGTCCAACATAGTGCATAAATACAAATAATGTTGGACAGCTAATCCTATACTCTGTGCTTGAAAGCAGATCCTACATAATGGACAATTCAATGTAACCTGATATTGTGACCTTTCCGAAGTACAATATATATTCTATTCTTCAATATGTTAGTTATGCACATTAACAACATGAACAATTGATCATCACGGTGTATTCCAAAACCTTGGGAAAAGGCACCAATTCAAGGCACCAATTCATCTCCATTAAGGCACCAATTCATTTCTATTGTATTTATGTATTAGTCTTTAAAGATTACTGAAAATCTTCCACAGAAGATGCATTAACCATGGCTTTCCACACATTTAAGTTGGAATTGGTTCATATAAAGCGTATCTAAAATATATAGGATAATTTCAACTTAGCGGACGGTGGCTTAGTGGTTAGCACGTTCTCCTCTCGGCACTAGGGATTCCCGGTTCGAATCCCCACCTGGGTGGAGTTTCCATGTTCTCCCCTTGTCCGCTTGGGTTTCCTCCGGGTTCTCCGGTTTCCTCCCACTGTCCAAAAACATGAATCAAGTCAATTGAGTTCTTCAAATTGCCCCATATAGTGTGTCTGTGTGAGTGAGTGTGTGCCCAGCAATAGATTGGCGCCCTGTCCTGGCTGTATCTGCCCAGTGCCCGAGACATTCTCCACTGGATGGTCATGGGGAACCCCCCAGCGACCCTGATAGAGGATAACACGGAAGATAATGGATGGAATTTCAACTCATCTTATTATCTTTCTCTTAATTCTCTACTAGGGTGGGGGGGTGGTTGGGCAATTGGAGAATACACCCAGAACAGGGTGCCAATGCATCACCCACACGAACGCACAAACACACTCTATATAGGGGAAATTTAGACTGGGAGGAAACCAGTGAACCTGGAAAAACCTATGCAGACACAGAGAGTCACAATGTCACAATGTTATCTGTATAATAAATTATATTTTACAGTTATTTATTGTGTTCGTTCATATTTTTTGGCCGTTTCCTTTCTTTTTTCCTTAAGAACTTCTAAATACTTAATTATTTGCATATTTTAAAAAGACTCTTCTAATGTCTACCACATGTATTTTGGAGATGTAAGCAAACCATGAAAACCAACCCAAACCATCTTTATGCTGTTAACTAATAAATGACACTACAATACATTTTGCAAACACTTTTAACCAAAGCAACTTACAAATATCCCAACAAGCACACCCTAACTAACGAAACTTAAATCCTGCAGCCTGGGGTCTTTGATCAAATAACAGTCATACCTTCCATCCATCATCTTTCACTTTATCCTCTACTAGGGTCGCGGGGGCGTTCCCATGCCCATGCATATTCAAGAGAGAACATTTCGGGCGCTGGGCAGATACACACAGGACAGGACGCCAATCTATCACTGGGCACACACATTCACACACACTCTACATGGGGCAATTTTGGAGAATTCAATTGATATTTGATATTTTTTAAATTGATATTTTCTTGTATCACAAAAAAGTAAACAAACACATAAACTGAAACCACCGTAAGAGCTTGTGCCTCTATATGGGTCTATTAAACTAATAAAGGTTCACCCTATGTTGCAGTATGCCATTCACAACGTGCAGCCCTTTGTGGGCTCAGCGACGTGCAGCCCTTTTGTGGGCTCAGTGACGTGCAGTCTTTTGGCAGGCTCGGCGACGTGCAGCCCTTCAGTGGGCTCGGCAACGTGCAGCCCTTTGGCAGGCTCGGCGACGTGCAGCCCTTCAGTGGGCTCGGCAACGTGCAGCCCTTTGGCAGGCTCGGCGACGTGTAGCCCTTCAGTGGGCTCGGCAACGTGCAGCCCTTTGGCAGGCTCGGCGACGTGTAGCCCTTCAGTGGGCTCGGCGACGTGCAGCCCTTTGGCAGGCTCGGCGACGTGCAGCCCTTCAGTGGGCTCGGCGACGTGCAGCCCTTCGTCGGGCTCGGGTTTCTCCTCGCGATGCCCCTTGCGCTTCTCCTCGCGCTTCTCCTCACGCTTCTCGCCGCGATGCCTCTCGGGTTCCTCGGCGATCCACGGAGCGGCCGCCCTGCGACTGTGGGCCGCACAGAATCACAAGGGGTCACATCACCCCCGCAACCACAAGGGGTCACGTCGCCCACACCCTCACACGGGTTCACGGCGCCGCCGCTCTCCCGGTCACGTCGTCCCCGCCTCTAGGGGTCTCCTCGCGGTCCTCGAGCCCCCTTTTGTTTGGTTTCGCATCCCTCGGGTGCCTTTGCCCCCGGTTGTTTTGGGGGGGGCGATATGTCAGGTTGCGAGGGCTGGGCCGCTCCCCCCTGTCTCCCGTGTTTCGGGGTTGGCCTTGTAGGGCTTCCGTAGGTAGGGCCCCATCCCCTTGAACTGGGATTGGGTCCTACCTGCTGGTGGTATTTGAAGCACGCTGGTCCCGTGAGCCAGCAGGTCAGCATTTGCTTATGTACGTGCTTATGTGTGTACAGGTGTTACATCGGGTGTCTGCGTTTGTTTTGTTTTGTTTTGTTTAGTTTATCCCGGCACGTTTCGCCGTTCCTTCAGCGGCGCTCCCGCCGTTGTATATTTGTGTTTTGCTCCCGGCACGTCCCGCCGTGCCTTTAGCGGCGTTCCCGCTACCATCAGTAAATAAACTGATTTGTTTGCTAACCTGGTCGCCTGGCTCGCTTCCTGCAACCGCACTACGCTGCGCCGCCTTCTACGGACAGCGCGCCCCGATCTTGACACATTTTCCCAAAATCCTTCTGGTGTAAAAAGAAACAATAAAAATAATAAAATCATAAGAACAAAACTGCATCATTAGTACTTTTTGCACCACTTCTGGCTTTTATAAAAGCTCGAATTAAAGGCATGGACTTGAGAAACAGTAATCATTCTTAATCCGACTCCAGCTTTGTCTCCTGCCCGATCAGCTTGGGGCCATGTTATTCACCATTTTCTTAATTTATCATTCTATTTGCAGACCCAGCCACGCCAGGGATCACAGATGGTGGCCCGGTATGCATTGACGTTTCGCACGTTGGCTGCAAGAAGTGGATGGAATGAGCCTGCTCTTATCGCTCATTACAGAGAGGGTCTACAGGAGGAGGTACAGTGAAAACTAACCGGATGGGACTTTGGTGCCTCCCTTACTGAGCTCATTCAGTTCTCGATCGTAATGCACCAAACCACCTATTCCTGACGCACACGTCCACCTCTTACATTTACATTTGGTCAAAGCAGCCGCTTTTATCCAAAGCGACTTACAAGGTGAGCACAGGGCTAATCACAACATCCCCGGAGCAATGAGGGTTAAGGGCCTTGCTCAAGGACCCACACTGGTAACTTCAGTGTACCTGGGATTTGAACCCCCAACCTTCAGATTGAAAGCCAAACGCCCTAACCACTGAGATACCACGCTCTCTTCCTGAAAAAAATGGTTCTGTTGCATCCTTTCCCCTTTCCATCTGGGACCCTGACATTGAACCCATGCAGGTGAACACCGTGCGCATCTCCCAGCCAGAGAGACAAGGTTTCCCTTTATTGCATTTTCTATTTATCTGCAGTCGCCCTTCCTAACACGTGTTCTCCCCCCCTTTAAACTCGTCACTGACATTGTGTGCCGCATTTTTGTACACAATGTCAAAATTAAAATCCTGTAGCGACAAATACCAGCGTGTTATTCTGGCGTTGGTGTCTTTCATTCTCCTGAGCCATTGAAGTGCTCTATGGTCAGTCTCAAGGATGAATTGATTGCCTATGAGATAATATCTTAATGTATCCAGAGCCCATTTAACTGCTAAGGCTTCTTTCTCGACGGTCGAGTATCGTTCCTCTCTAGGGAACAGTTTTCGGCTGATGAACTGCACTGACCGTCTATTTTGTCCTTGTCCTTGTAAGAGTACTGCTCCCAGGCCAGTTCCTGAAGCATCTGTTTGGACGGTAAATGGAAGGTCAAGGTCTGGACTTTGTAACACAAGTTCTTGACATATACTATTCTTGAGGTCTTGAAATGCTGTTTCAGACTCTTTAGTCCATTTGACTTTTTGTGGTTGGTTTTTTTTGGTCCGTTAATACCGCTGCTCGGCTAAAAAAGTTGGGAATAAATCGTCTATACCAACCAACCAGACCTAAGAAGGACCTATCCCTTCTTTTTGTCATCGGTTGAGGGCTGACTTTAATGGCCCTGCCATTTCGCCAGTAGACTACTTTCTGAGGTTGGTAAAAGTATCAGTACCTTCTGCCCGGGTGTAAGAGTTCTTTTCCTTGATGATTTGTCATACCATTGTTTTTGCTGTTGTTGTGCCTTTGTGATGTTTTCATTTACTTGGGTCATTAGTCTGTCCATCTCTCATTTTTATGACATAAGAGATGACATTCAGGTGTTCTCTGGCATTGTCACATTCCCAAGCTTCCTTTATAACATCAAGGGGACCTTTGACCTGTCGTCCATGCTTTTATTACCTCAAGGTTAGATTATTGTAATTCACTTCTGACAGGATGTTCTAATAAATCATTACAGAAATTACAACTTGTGCAAAATGCTGCAGCTAGAGTTTTAACTAAAACCAGAAAGTTTGATCATATCAGTCCTGTGTTATCAATCTTGCACTGGCTACCAGTTAAGTTTTGTATTGAGTACAAAATTTTATTGATAACATATAAAATTCTACATAATCAGGCTCCACAGTATCTGAGTGAGCTGATTCAATCGTACAAGCCAACACGTGAGCTCAGATCTCAAGGTGCTGGTTTACTCTTAGCTCCTAGAATAAATAAAATGACTGCTGGTGGAAGAGCGTTCTCCCACAAGGCTCCTCAACTTTGGAATAGCCTTCCAGTTACTGTTCGTAATTCTGAATCACTATTAAACTTTAAGAATAAATTAAAAACACATTTATTTAATCTTGCGTTTAATTAATCCCCTGTAGATAAAGATGTAGATCTCAGGCTTGGCTGTGTTGGGGGGGTAATCTGTGATCAGTGTATGCTGGCGTTTCACCGCTTCACCCACCTCATCGTTAGTGGGGGGGTGTGACACTAAAATGATGCTGTTCCGGGTCGCCATCTCAACTATGTAGAGCCTGCAGTATCTGCCTCTTTTAGTTCTGCTGCTCTAGTCAGTGATGCCGGAGTCACATACTGCACTGTGTCAATAAATCAGTTATTAATTAAATGCCGTGCTTTATTAGCTCTAACTGCCATCCTTGTCTGTTTCTTTTGAGGTGTGACCGGCTTCCTGGAGATCTTCATCCATGGCTCTGCTGACGAATACTGGATGGAACCTGAATATTAATTGGACTGGCGGTCCTGCAGGATGCCCCCTAATGGACTCACATATAGTTTTCCAGTTATTAGTTTTTCTATTTGTTTAATATCTGTACATTAGTGTCCTACATTGTTGTTGCTGCCTGGCCGCTCAAAAAGGATGAGTCCCCCACTGAGTCTTGGTCCTCCCAAGGTTTCTTCCTTGAATAACAACATAAAAGGGAGTTTTTTCTTGCCACTGTCGCTTCGGCTTGCTCTTTAGGGGTTTAACGGCTTTTCATTCTGTAAAGCTGCTTTGTGACAATGTACTGTTGTAAAAAGCGCTATAGAAATAAATAACTTGAACTTGAACTCCTCTCATCCAGTACTTATTCTCATGGACCATAAGAACGAGTACGTTATGGGCACCTCAATGCTCGCCAGGCCCGATGGGCTCTATTCTTTAATCAATTTTATCTCCAGATCTCGTTTCGTCCTGGTTCCCAGAATAGCCGGGCTGACGCCCTGTCCAGAATCCATGGCCCATCGGAGTCCGATCCTGAACGGGGGAATCCCATAATCCCCACACATAAATTCATTGGGCGGATCCAGTGGGAGCTCGATTCCCAGATACAGGAGGCGCTGCGCAACCTTCCCACGCCGCCTGAATGTCTGGCGGGGGTTACTTACGTTCCCCAACCATTTCAGTCCAGGGTGATTACGTGGGCTCATGCCTCTTTAAGTACCGGTCACCCAGGGGTATTGCGTACCACCCGACTCATCCATCGGAAGTACCTTTTCTGTTTCTGAATGACTGTGCTCCCTGCACAAAAAGTAAGGACTATTAAGTCATAGTCAAGTTTAAAAGCACTCAAAAAAACTCATACACTAACATTGACCCAATGCCCTATAGGGTGAACTACGATGGAGGTTGTGATCCAGGCCCTACTCCTGAAGGTGTATTAAGTGGATGTTGTAATACTATTGTTCATAATGCATTTGCAAGGAACAGCTTGCTTATTTCTATTCTAACTGAAAAACAAACTACAATGACTGAATGTATGCTGCCAGGGTGTAATACTAAGTGTACGTTCAGATGAGTGCAGAGAAATGGAATGCATGTGAACATTTCTTAAGGACAAAGTGAGAAAAGGCTTCTATGTGTAATAGTGTTGAGAAAAAAATGGGAGGTTTGCCATTTCTGTAACTATTAAACTTTTATTCATTCATTCATTCATTCATTATCTCCCGCTTATCCTCTATTAGGGTCGCGGTGGGGTTCCCCATGCCTATCCAGGGGAGAACGTCTCGGGCGCTGGGCAGATAGACCCAGGACAGGGCGCCAATCCATCGCTGGGAACACACTCACTCACACAGACACACTCTATAGGGGGCAATTTTGAGAATTCAATTAACTTGATCCATGTTTATGGACTGTGGGAGGAAACCGGAAAACCCGGAGGCAACCCACGTAGACACGGGGAGAACATGGAAACTCCACCCAGATGGGGATTAGAACTGGGAATCCCTAGCGCTGAGAGGCAAATGTGCTAACCACTAAGCCACCGTGCCGCCTAAACTTTTATTCCTAACAGAAAAATTCTGGGTTCACCTGATCCTGATGCAGTGCAAACAAGGTGCTTTTTGTGTGAATTTGGCAGTCCCTCCCTATTCCTATTGCTTTACCTCTTCTGTATTATAATATACTTCTAAATAAAAGCAAAATAATTATTTAATTATTTACAGCTGCAATAGACACCACAAACAGTTTGCAGTGCAAACAAGGTTCTTTCTGTGTGAATTTAGCATTTTCCCTCTATACCTATTGCTTCACCTCTTCTGTATTTTAGTTCAGTAATAGAGACAAAACCACATAATAAATCTAGTGTGGCTTACTTGAAAGAGGCACTCATGTACAACAGTTAGTAAATGAAGTTTTAACAGCTGATAAATTAACAAAAAGAGAGAAGCCTAGTTAAAAAAAAATAAGATACCACATTATATGTCAAACAAACTTTTACTCAACTATTTATGTATTTTTAAATCATTCAATTGCTAAAAAAGCAAAACCGCAGTCACAATAACATTTAATAAGACACTAAAAGCAGTGGTTAAAAAAAGAATTTAAACAGAATGATGCTAGTGTTCATTGAATTTACACGCTTCAGAACTCTATAGAAGCACAACTTAAAAGAAAACATCCGTTACAAAGCTGCGTTTAACATTAAGCTGCCTTAATGATGTTTTTTAACTATATTGGCCTAGATGTAAAACATTGCCCAAATAAACTTAATAAAAATCCTTTAAAGCAAATTACTCAAATCCAATTATTATTATTACAACAGGAATCTATTTTTAGATGCAGCTCTGTATTTAACACAAGAGAACCGGATATGTGTGCTGTCTGTTAAATGTGAATAGAAACAGAAAAAGAAGCTAACACAGCCAACACCTAATCTGTAATCTATCACATTTCTAAAATTCCCAGGCTTTAAGAAATGCAATTAATAATAGATACAAATAGAACATACAGAGATAATAGAACAAACAGACTTTTAGCATTAGCAACATATTGATGACACTCCTTTAACACTTGCCAAATGTATTTCAATAAAAATAAAGCATACAAAAATAAATCTTCATATTAGAGGTCTGTGATATATACAACCAGATACATACATATTAAATCATAGATCATTATAAATAACTGCAAAGCAGACTTAGTGCAAGAGTTCAGGTCTCTTTTAAGAGAAATGTAAAGAAAGTACAGGCTATTCTGTCTTTTACTCTAAATCTTAAATTATTTAATTTAGAACAAATTTATAATGCAGTGTCGGATACAGCTTAAAAAACACAAACTGCTTCTAAGGTCTGAAAATTTTATGGAAAATGTTAAGAGCATTTGCAGTGTTTGACAAATGTAGGCTCACACTTCCCAATTGGGTCTAAAAAATAAAAAATAATATAAGATTAATAAATCTGGAAATACTATTTCCATTTAAATGCTGTTTGCTACAAAAACAATCCAGTTAATGACTAACGTTCTAATGAATTCATATCATTTATTTTAACTTTAAACAACTTAAATAAAAAATAAAAACTCACTACATTTAAAGGTGTCATTGAATACTGGAATTTTATTGGTACTACTTGTTAAAAATTATATGATAGCACAATTAAAAGTTTCTACTCTCAAGCAAACATTGTTTAGTGACACATGGCTGCATAATTACTTATGGCAAAATAAACCTGTAGTACTTAGAATCTAAGTTGCATTAAAAGAAGTTTGTAGTCTAGTAGCAATATTGCCATAAACACCCTGTAATTATAATATACTTCTAAATAAAAGCAAAATAATTCTTTAGTTATTTACAGCTGTCCTTCTGCCATGGACACCCCAAACAGTTTCTGGTTTGTTTCAAAAATACAGAAAACCTCGTCAGTATTAGCACATCCTTGCACTGTATACTGACAATCCTTTCAAATAGAAAAAATAGTATTGAAGGTTAAGGAATTAAATCATCACTGACAAAGAAATGAGCAGTGGTGTAACTGGGCAGAACTGTTGCATGTAACAATATTACTTACATAAGATATTAAGATATCTTATTATTGACAAGTAAATGCTTTGTGCATAAAAATACAATACATACAGTTTATCCCTTGTCATTTGCACAGTTGGCAAAAAAGCTCTTTGGGAGCACAAGCTATTAATTTTGAAGGTTTTAAACAACATATAGAGACATTTGTAACCACATTTTGGAACTGAACTGCAGCATGTGCCTGTAATAGAAGGGGTGCCACTGGTTTAAGGCATTTGTTTTACAAACTATACAACATGCTTACCTTTTTTAGGCACTGAAAGTTCACAGAACTTGGTCTGGCCTTTTAACGTTTGAAACGTTTATGAAGACGTCATATGGTTTAACTTTATAGCGGTAAGAAGACGCTTACGGCATTTGTTGATAGACATTGCATGTCTAACACATTTAAAGGGTTTAAAAACGGTTTAAAGGGAAAAGTTAATATTTTTATCTTGGTGTTTGCTTTATACAACTTAACTTTAGTTATAAGGATAGCTGTGTAAAAATCAATATTTTTAGATTCATTCCACGGACCTTTATTATAACATAATGAGCATGTCAGCTCTTATTTTCTAATTCAATATTGGATTGATATTAATTTTCTTTATCCCCTGTAAAACTTTGGACCTAAAACAATAGGAAAATAGGGCAGGGGCTAAGAAATTAACAATTATACTGTTGGATTAAATTAATTAGTGACTCTGTCTTAAACAACATGAAGCTTGTGAGTCAGCCTATTCAGTTTCAAACCATTTCTAGTAATCACAATTTTAGGTGTTGGCATATATTATTCCCATCATTAAACCACTCACAGGTAGGCAAGTTGAATAATTGCTTTTAAAAAAAATTCCCAAACTCTGCTTCTCTATTTCAAAGAGGGCATTTGGGTCTCTAAACCAGTGCTCACAACTTTCTCCTTTTCCTCCTGCAGGCTTAACTGAAGTTTGCTCCAGATGTGCATGTCTCCTGTCTGTAGGGCTTCCATGAAGAGGTTTGTTTGCTCACGAAGCTTATCGAGCTCAGCCTGAGTTCGGCGATTCTGTCGAATCAACTCTTTAGTACGCAGCGTGATGTCTAGCAAGCCAGATTTACTGAGAACATTGTATGTGTTGCAGAAGCGCTTCCTTTTGCTGCCGTCTGAGTCAACACTTTGGCCATCAGCATCATCATTGGCAACAGATTCCAATTGGGTATGTGATGTCAGAGGTTGTACGTCTTTGGGTTCTGTAATGAGCTCCAGCTGTGCATTGGCTGGCTTTTCCTGACCAGGGCAACTACTGGTGTTACAATCGCTGACCGGAGTATGGGGAAGAGGCGATGCTGGAAGATGTCTGATTCTTTTGGCATGTTTGAGCTGGTTTAATGAGGATGACTCAGCCAAGGGAACAGTCTGTGAACTTTGCCGCTTATATTCATGAGGAGGATCCCAGCAGCTGGAGGAAGAACGGCCACTCTTTACTGATGCAGTGACACTCGAGTTGCTGCTACTAGTGCTACTGGCACAGCTACTGCGCGGACTGTCACCAGGGTGAGGGGCAATTTTAGGATAGGATTTCAGGATTGGTAGGTACTTCTTGTGCTTCCGGCGCCTGCTTCCTTTTGCATCTGAAGATGATGTCTGGGATATTACTGGTTGAAGAAAGACTACTTGGGGCTGCTGAACCACCTCAACAGATGGACTGAAGCCCCATGTCTTCAAAGTAGAGGCATTTTCACTAGGCTGTAAAATATAAATTAAATCCAAAATTTATATATGATTAATATACAGTAGATTACAATAATCACCGTCTGACCCCAAAAATGTGCTTCTGCAATAATAAGCAAAATATGTTTTACACACACACTAAGACCTTTACGAGTAGAAGCTTTTAAAAATGGTGGGGGGGTGGGGGGCAACATAGATTTAGAATTGTATGTCAAAACTGTTGTGTTCAAGAAAAAAACTGTAAAACTGTAACTGGATTTTAGTTTATTTCTCATTTTGATATATTACAACGATTATTTAAATATGTAAATACAGGAAGCGGTGCTTCCATGACACACACTAAATCACGTGTGTGTGTGTGTGTGTGTGTGTGTGTGTTTAAACAGTCTTCCACATTCACTTACGTGATTGCACTCTTCTGTCTGGAACAGTATGCTTCTTTATTTCATGTTGGAACAATGTAGTGTTTCTGTATCTATTTTAATCTGAGATCATTTTCCATCTAAAACTTCATTCACAATGTGGCTACATTGAATGTTTGAGTGGATGCTGTCCACCAAATATTTAGAAAATTTCCTATACTGATTACACAATAACCCAACCACTATGTGGTTTATCAAAACCATAGAGTAAAAAAAACTAATAACCTGTTTTTGTTTTATAAAAAGCCAAATATATTCAAACAGTGAATTAGAAATAATTATGTTTGTTTATTAATTGTATTTATTGTTTTTCTATTTTTATTTGGAAATATTAGTTTAAATAAGAAACCTACAATTATGTGTGCAATGGTATATCCACTGCACTTCCAGCAGTAGTTAAAGGTTGTGTTATTAAGTGTTTGTGCAAAATGGACTGGTGACCTTTCAGGTTGTTTCATGTCAATATCTGATCAGTACATCCCTATATTTGTATGGTTGAAAGCCCCAGCATTGAATATGCTTAGTAAGCAAGCCACACAACATAAATTTCACTAACCAAATTTTACTGTAAGTAAATTTAAACAAATAGCTAATTATCATAATGGTTCACACAGTTAAAAATTAGCTGGGATGAGTTCTAGAGACGGGAAGTAAGGGAAAAATATTTTCATTACTTTCCTTGAGCTGCCAAACAGCATACTCTCAAATAATTCCATAAAGAAATAAGTGATTGATTTTGGACAAAATGGCTTTGTATGTTTATATGTGTTATTTGAACTAAATGGTGTTTACCTGTTTAAGGAGAACATTATTCATAATTATCATTGGTGACAAATTTTGAAATGAGCCACCAATGACCGCCAACTGGGAAGAGCGAGATCTGCCGTGTCCTCGAGCTGCATCCTCATTATCTGTCTGATCGACATAACTAAAATATTCAGAACTAGCATCTATATATATAAAGAAAAAAGAGCATAAGTCCACAAAACATTATACCATTTAAACCATTCTAACAGAGAAATGTACATTGGCTTGAAATACAAACCAGAGAAACCAGAATCTCTTTCGGAGTCTGGTTTTGACTTCTCTGGTCTCTTTGTTTTAGGTTTGCCCATAGTCATGAGACCATCTTCTTTCATCTTTGCGCTCATTCTGTCTGCTTCCTTCTGGTCAAGTGACTCTTGCCCTGCCACAAACTGGGCTAGATGAAAGAAAAACGTTAGAACATGTATTTTTAAAAAACATTCTATGTATCTACATGTATATATATACCCACACATACACACACACACAAGTATGCACACATTGCTTTTATTACATTAAATTTTTTAAGTACTTCTTTCAAAAGATATATTGGACAGATCTTTCTCAACAAAACGTTTCCAAATACTGTCATTTTGCTGCTGAGAATATGAATTTGTCCATTGTGGAACCAATAAAGGCATATCTTATTTTGTCTCATCTTATATACAGAACTACAGATGTTACTGTAAGGAATCTATAATAATAATAATAATATGTTAAGAAGGATAGGATGTAAAGTGACGAGTGAATTGTCCAAATCAGTGTTTAGTTAAGTGATAAGTTACAGTATATGTGTATGTAAGTAGGGAGTGGTAGCTCAAGGTCTTGGGGTATCATTAAGAAGGTTGTGGGTTCAAATCCCAGGTTCACTAAAGTCACCAATGTGGGTCTATAAGCAAGAGCCTTAACTCTCATTACTTCAGGGCTGCTGTATGACCAACCCTGTGATAAGTCGCTTCTGAATTCCCAAATTTAAATGTAATGTGAATGTAATGCAACACAGAAGTACGATCACTATTATTTCTGACTAATGTACTTAATGCAAGCAAGACATAAAAGTAAATGTGGGGTCGGTAAATTGTGTTTCCTATATGTAAAATGTCAGAACAACACAGCTACACACAGGCTTTGTAGATTTGCAGAATGAAGCTTGATGAGCTGCCAGCGACGTTTTTAGGTCATTACATAACGATCTCGCAAAATGTTTTCATGTGTTACTAAACCTCGCGCATTTATTTCAGTCCTTCTGCAAACATCATCATCATCACCTCGTGGATGTGAGGTAGATAAATATCTTACTGGATATTTGATATCTAACCTTCGCTTCAGCTCGATGGACACGGGCTGGCTCGCTAACTAGCTCGAGCTTAGCTAACACGACGTCTCGATTTGAAACACTCCGCGTAGCTCGAAGACCAACATGACTTCGACTGTTTTTAAAATGATTGAAGACAAGAATACGTTCCGGAAAAAATGTGTCAGAACCAAAAGTCTCCAGAAACTCACCTTCTTATTGAAGTATGTCCGTCACATTCACACCTAAACGCAGAACACCAACACTGGGAATCGATTCTGTGGTTCCAGTCACTGGAAAACGGAGAGTCGACTCCTACACAAAGAGCCGACTTTTTTTGGCAGGCCCTTTCAATCTTTCATTCATTCATTATCTTCCGCTTATCCTCTATTAGGGTCGTGGTGGGGTTCCCCATGCCCATCCAGGGGAGAACATCTCGGGCGCTGGGCAGATAGACCCAGGACAGGGCGCCAATCTATCGCTGGGCACACACTCACTCACACAGACACACTCTAAACGGGGCAATTTGGAGAATTCAATTAACTTGATCCATGTTTTTGGACTGTGGGAGGAAACCGGAGAACCCGGAGGAAACCCACGCAGACACGGGGAGAACATGGAAACTCCACCCAGATGGGGATTCGAACCGGGAATCCCTAGCGCTGAGA